>JACMZG010000975.1:0-13253 GCA_018340805.1 Microvelia longipes
ATAAAGCCTTATGAAAACGCTATAATGAATACGCAACTGGATTTATTAAACTGGGACAAAAATCATCATCTGTTGTAATTCCATGGAAGATTTATTAATAAAAATTGGAATCAAGGCAGAAAAATTGCAATCCAAAACAGATGTCATTTTTTTTATTTCCTGATGCATTATTATATAATGTTGAAAAAACGGATTCAAATATGATGAAGCCCATAATTTCCATAGCTGTTTTTGGTCCACAGTTTGGACAGTGCCACTGTTAATGAGGGCCTGGAGCTTGTGGAATCAGAACGCCCACTTGACTTTATACGCCTGAGTTCAAAAATAGTCTCTGTATTAATAAATAAATTGGGCAAGGCTACTCATGCCAATTTTAATGAAAATTGGAAACTTCCCATTTTCAATTGGGAAGATGGGAAAACAAAAATATTTATCGGTCCTAGTGGTAATTTTATATTTTAATCAATATGAAAAAATTAATAATTATTTTTTTTTGTTAAGGAATAGGCAAGACTAACTTTGCTCTCAGCCATTTCCAAAATCCAGCCCATGTAACCATCAGACAAGATTTTGAAAAATGGACCCAATAAATTTGACTACGACGGCTAAATAGTCGACGATTTACCCTTATATTCTTGGATGGCGGAAGTTATTAATCTAACCGATAGCCGTTATGAAACTGCTATTAATGTGAAATACGCAACTGGATTTATTTAACTGGGACAAAAATCATCATCTGTTAATTCCATGGAAGATTTTATTAATAAAAATTGGAATCAAGGCAAAAATTGCAATCCAAAACAGATGTCATTTTTATTTATTTCCTGATGCATTATTATATAATGTTGAAAAAACGGATTCAAATATGATGAAGCCCATAATTTCCATAGCTGTTTTTGGTCCACAGTTTTGGACAGTGCCACTGTTAATGAGGGCCTGGAGCTTGTGGAATCAGAACGCCCACTTGACTTATACGCCTGAGTTCAAAAATAGTCTCTGTATTAATAAATAAATTGGGCAAGGCTACTCATGCCAATTTTAATGAAAATTGGAAACTTCCCATTTTCAATTGGGAAGATGGAAAACAAAAATATTTATCGGTCCTAGTGGTAATTTTATATTTTAATCAATATGAAAAAATTAATAATTATTTTTTTTGTTAAGGAATAGGCAAGACTAACTTTGCTCTCAGCCATTTCCAAAATCCAGCCCATGTAACCATCAGACAAGATTTTGAAAAAATGGGACCCAATAAATTTGACTACGACGGCTAAATAGTCGACGATTTACCCTTATATTCTTGGATGGCGGAAAAGTTATTAATCTAACCGATAGCCGTTATGAAACTGCTATTAATGTGAAATACGCAACTGGATTTATTCCAACTGGGACAAAAATCATCATCTGTTGTAATTCCATGGAAGATTTTATTAATAAAAATTGGAATCAAGGCAGAAAAATTGCAATCCAAAACAGATGTCATTTTATTTATTTCCTGATGCATTATATATAATGTTGAAAAAACGGATTCAAATATGATGAAGCCCATAATTTCCATAGCTGTTTTGGTCCACAGTTTTGGACAGTGCCACTGTTAATGAGGCCTGGAGCTTGTGGAATCAGAACGCCCACTTGACTTTATACGCCTGAGTTCAAAAATAGTCTCTGTATTAATAAATAAATTGGGCAAGGCTACTCATGCCAATTTTAATGAAAATTGGAAACTTCCCATTTTCAATTGGGAAGATGGAAAACAAAAATATTTATCGGTCCTAGTGGTAATTTTATATTTTAATCAATATGAAAAAATTAATAATTATTTTTTTGTTAAGGAATAGGCAAGACTAACTTTGCTCTCAGCCATTTCCAAAATCCAGCCCATGTAACCATCAGACAAGATTTTGAAAAAATGGGACCCAATAAATTTGACTACGACGGCTAAATAGTCGACGATTTACCCTTATATTCTTGGATGGCGGAAGAAGTTATTAATCTAACCGATAGCCGTTATGAAACTGCTATTAATGTGAAATACGCAACTGGATTTATTCCAACTGGGACAAAAATCATCATCTGTTTGTAATTCCATGGAAGATTTTATTAATAAAAATTGGAATCAAGGCAGAAAATTGCAATCCAAAACAGATGTCATTTTTATTTATTTCCTGATGCATTATTATATAATGTTGAAAAAACGGATTCAAATATGATGAAGCCCATAATTTCCATAGCTGTTTTGGTCCACAGTTTTGGACAGTGCCACTGTTAATGAGGGCCTGGAGCTTGTGGAATCAGAACGCCCACTTGACTTTATACGCCTGAGTTCAAAAATAGTCTCTGTATTAATAAATAAATTGGGCAAGGCTACTCATGCCAATTTTAATGAAAATTGGAAACTTCCCATTTTCAATTGGGAAGATGGGAAAACAAAAATATTTATCGGTCCTAGTGGTAATTTTATATTTTAATCAATATGAAAAAATTAATAATTATTTTTTTTGTTAAGGAATAGGCAAGACTAACTTTGCTCTCAGCCATTTCCAAAATCCAGCCCATGTAACCATCAGACAAGATTTTGAAAAAATGGGACCCAATAAATTTGACTACGACGGCTAAATAGTCGACGATTTACCCTTATATTCTTGGATGGCGGAAGAAGTTATTAATCTAACCGATAGCCGTTATGAAACTGCTATTAATGTGAAATACGCAACTGGATTTATTCCAACTGGGACAAAAATCATCATCTGTTGTAATTCCATGGAAGATTTTTAATAAAAATTGGAATCAAGGCAGAAAAATTGCAATCCAAAACAGATGTCATTTTTATTTATTTCCTGATGCATTATTATATAATGTTGAAAAAACGGATTCAAATATGATGAAGCCCATAATTTCCATAGCTGTTTTTGGTCCACAGTTTTGGACAGTGCCACTGTTAATGAGGGCCTGGAGCTTGTGGAATCAGAACGCCCACTTGACTTTATACGCCTGAGTTCAAAAATAGTCTCTGTATTAATAAATAAATTGGGCAAGGCTACTCATGCCAATTTTAATGAAAATTGGAAACTTCCCATTTTCAATTGGGAAGATGGGAAAACAAAAATATTTATCGGTCCTAGTGGTAATTTTATATTTTAATCAATATGAAAAAATTAATAATTATTTTTTTGTTAAGGAATAGGCAAGACTAACTTTGCTCTCAGCCATTTCCAAAATCCAGCCCATGTAACCATCAGACAAGATTTTGAAAAAATGGGACCCAATAAATTTGACTACGACGGCTAAATAGTCGACGATTTACCCTTATATTCTTGGATGGCGGAAGAAGTTATTAATCTAACCGATAGCCGTTATGAAACTGCTATTAATGTGAAATACGCAACTGGATTTATTCCAACTGGGACAAAAATCATCATCTGTTGTAATTCCATGGAAGATTTTATTAATAAAAATTGGAATCAAGGCAAAAATTGCAATCCAAAACAGATGTCATTTTTATTTATTTCCTGATGCATTATTATATAATGTTGAAAAAACGGATTCAAATATGATGAAGCCCATAATTTCCATAGCTGTTTTTGGTCCACAGTTTTGGACAGTGCCACTGTTAATGAGGGCCTGGAGCTTGTGGAATCAGAACGCCCACTTGACTTTATACGCCTGAGTTCAAAAATAGTCTCTGTATTAATAAATAAATTGGGCAAGGCTACTCATGCCAATTTTAATGAAAATTGGAAACTTCCCATTTTCAATTGGGAAGATGGGAAAACAAAAATATTTATCGGTCCTAGTGGTAATTTTATATTTTAATCAATATGAAAAAATTAATAATTATTTTTTTTTGTTAAGGAATAGGCAAGACTAACTTTGCTCTCAGCCATTTCCAAAATCCAGCCCATGTAACCATCAGACAAGATTTTGAAAAAATGGGACCCAATAAATTTGACTACGACGGCTAAATAGTCGACGATTTACCCTTATATTCTTGGATGGCGGAAGAAGTTATTAATCTAACCGATAGCCGTTATGAAACTGCTATTAATGTGAAATACGCAACTGGATTTATTCAACTGGGACAAAAATCATCATCTGTTGTAATTCCATGGAAATTTTATTAATAAAAATTGGAATCAAGGCAGAAAAATTGCAATCCAAAACAGATGTCATTTTTATTTATTTCCTGATGCATTATTATATAATGTTGAAAAAACGGATTCAAATATGATGAAGCCCATAATTTCCATAGCTGTTTTTGGTCCACAGTTTTGGACAGTGCCACTGTTAATGAGGGCCTGGAGCTTGTGGAATCAGAACGCCCACTTGACTTTATACGCCTGAGTTCAAAAATAGTCTCTGTATTAATAAATAATTGGGCAAGGCTACTCATGCCAATTTTAATGAAAATTGGAAACTTCCCATTTTCAATTGGGAAGATGGGAAAACAAAATATTTATCGGTCCTAGTGGTAATTTATATTTTAATCAATATGAAAAAATTAATAATTATTTTTTTGTTAAGGAATAGGCAAGACTAACTTTGCTCTCAGCCATTTCCAAAATCCAGCCCATGTAACCATCAGACAAGATTTTGAAAAAATGGGACCCAATAAATTTGACTACGACGGCTAAATAGTCGACGATTTACCCTTATATTCTTGGATGGCGGAAGAAGTTATTAATCTAACCGATAGCCGTTATGAAACTGCTATTAATGTGAAATACGCAACTGGATTTATTCCAACTGGGACAAAAATCATCATCTGTTGTAATTCCATGGAAGATTTTATTAATAAAAATTGGAATCAAGGCAGAAAAATTGCAATCCAAAACAGATGTCATTTTTATTTATTTCCTGATGCATTATTATATAATGTTGAAAAAACGGATTCAAATATGATGAAGCCCATAATTTCCATAGCTGTTTTTGGTCCACAGTTTTGGACAGTGCCACTGTTAATGAGGGCCTGGAGCTTGTGGAATCAGAACGCCCACTTGACTTTATACGCCTGAGTTCAAAAATAGTCTCTGTATTAATAAATAAATTGGGCAAGGCTACTCATGCCAATTTTAATGAAAATTGGAAACTTCCCATTTTCAATTGGGAAGATGGGAAAACAAAAATATTTATCGGTCCTAGTGGTAATTTTATATTTTAATCAATATGAAAAAATTAATAATTATTTTTTTTGTTAAGGAATAGGCAAGACTAACTTTGCTCTCAGCCATTCCAAAATCCAGCCCATGTAACCATCAGACAAGATTTTGAAAAAATGGGACCCAATAAATTTGACTACGACGGCTAAATAGTCGACGATTTACCCTTATATTCTTGGATGGCGGAAGAAGTTATTAATCTAACCGATAGCCGTTATGAAACTGCTATTAATGTGAAATACGCAACTGGATTTATTCCAACTGGGACAAAAATCATCATCTGTTGTAATTCCATGGAAGATTTTATAATAAAAATTGGAATCAAGGCAGAAAATTGCAATCCAAAACAGATGTCATTTTTATTTATTTCCTGATGCATTATTATATAATGTTGAAAAAACGGATTCAAAATGATGAAGCCCATAATTTCCATAGCTGTTTTTGGTCCACAGTTTTGGACAGTGCCACTGTTAATGAGGGCCTGGAGCTTGTGGAATCAGAACGCCCACTTGACTTTATACGCCTGAGTTCAAAAATAGTCTCTGTATTAATAAATAAATTGGGCAAGGCTACTCATGCCAATTTTAATGAAAATTGGAAACTTCCCATTTTCAATTGGGAAGATGGGAAAACAAAAATATTTATCGGTCCTAGTGGTAATTTTATATTTTAATCAATATGAAAAAATTAATAATTATTTTTTTTTGTTAAGGAATAGGCAAGACTAACTTTGCTCTCAGCCATTTCCAAAATCCAGCCCATGTAACCATCAGACAAGATTTTGAAAAAATGGGACCCAATAAATTTGACTACGACGGCTAAATAGTCGACGATTTACCCTTATATTCTTGGATGGCGGAAGAAGTTATTAATCTAACCGATAGCCGTTATGAAACTGCTATTAATGTGAAATACGCAACTGGATTTATTCCAACTGGGACAAAAATCATCATCTGTTGTAATTCCATGGAAGATTTTATTAATAAAAATTGGAATCAAGGCAGAAAAATTGCAATCCAAAACAGATGTCATTTTTATTTATTTCCTGATGCATTATTATATAATGTTGAAAAAACGGATTCAAATATGATGAAGCCCATAATTTCCATAGCTGTTTTTGGTCCACAGTTTTGGACAGTGCCACTGTTAATGAGGGCCTGGAGCTTGTGGAATCAGAACGCCCACTTGACTTTATACGCCTGAGTTCAAAAATAGTCTCTGTATTAATAAATAAATTGGGCAAGGCTACTCATGCCAATTTTAATGAAAATTGGAAACTTCCCATTTTCAATTGGGAAGATGGGAAAAAAAATATTTATCGGTCCTAGTGGTAATTTTATATTTTAATCAATATGAAAAAATTAATAATTATTTTTTTTTTTTAAGGAATAGGCAAGACTAACTTTGCTCTCAGCCATTTCCAAAATCCAGCCCATGTAACCATCAGACAAGATTTTGAAAAAATGGGACCCAATAAATTTGACTACGACGGCTAAATAGTCGACGATTTACCCTTATATTCTTGGATGGCGGAAGAAGTTATTAATCTAACCGATAGCCGTTATGAAACTGCTATTAATGTGAAATACGCAACTGGATTTATTCCAACTGGGACAAAAATCATCATCTGTTGTAATTCCATGGAAGATTTTATTAATAAAATTGGAATCAAGGCAGAAAAATTGCAATCCAAAACAGATGTCATTTTTATTTATTTCCTGATGCATTATTATATAATGTTGAAAAAACGGATTCAAATATGATGAAGCCCATAATTTCCATAGCTGTTTTTGGTCCACAGTTTTGGACAGTGCCACTGTTAATGAGGGCCTGGAGCTTGTGGAATCAGAACGCCCACTTGACTTTATACGCCTGAGTTCAAAAATAGTCTCTGTATTAATAAATAAATTGGGCAAGGCTACTCATGCCAATTTTAATGAAAATTGGAAACTTCCCATTTTCAATTGGGAAGATGGGAAAACAAAAATATTTATCGGTCCTAGTGGTAATTTATATTTTAATCAATATGAAAAAATTAATAATTATTTTTTTTTGTTAAGGAATAGGCAAGACTAACTTTGCTCTCAGCCATTTCCAAAATCCAGCCCATGTAACCATCAGACAAGATTTTGAAAAAATGGGACCCAATAAATTTGACTACGACGGCTAAATAGTCGACGATTTACCCTTATATTCTTGGATGGCGGAAGAAGTTATTAATCTAACCGATAGCCGTTATGAAACTGCTATTAATGTGAAATACGCAACTGGATTTATTCCAACTGGGACAAAAATCATCATCTGTTGTAATTCCATGGAAGATTTTATAATAAAAATTGGAATCAAGGCAGAAAAATTGCAATCCAAAACAGATGTCATTTTTATTTATTTCCTGATGCATTATTATATAATGTTGAAAAAACGGATTCAAATATGATGAAGCCCATAATTTCCATAGCTGTTTTTGGTCCACAGTTTTGGACAGTGCCACTGTTAATGAGGGCCTGGAGCTTGTGGAATCAGAACGCCCACTTGACTTTATACGCCTGAGTTCAAAAATAGTCTCTGTATTAATAAATAAATTGGGCAAGGCTACTCATGCCAATTTTAATGAAAATTGGAAACTTCCCATTTTCAATTGGGAAGATGGGAAAACAAAAATATTTATCGGTCCTAGTGGTAATTTTATATTTTAATCAATATGAAAAAATTAATAATTATTTTTTTTGTTAAGGAATAGGCAAGACTAACTTTGCTCTCAGCCATTTCCAAAATCCAGCCCATGTAACCATCAGACAAGATTTTGAAAAAATGGGACCCAATAAATTTGACTACGACGGCTAAATAGTCGACGATTTACCCTTATATTCTTGGATGGCGGAAGAAGTTATTAATCTAACCGATAGCCGTTATGAAACTGCTATTAATGTGAAATACGCAACTGGATTTATTCCAACTGGGACAAAAATCATCATCTGTTGTAATTCCATGGAAGATTTTATTAATAAAAATTGGAATCAAGGCAGAAAAATTGCAATCCAAAACAGATGTCATTTTTATTTATTTCCTGATGCATTATTATATAATGTTGAAAAAACGGATTCAAATATGATGAAGCCCATAATTTCCATAGCTGTTTTTGGTCCACAGTTTTGGACAGTGCCACTGTTAATGAGGGCCTGGAGCTTGTGGAATCAGAACGCCCACTTGACTTTATACGCCTGAGTTCAAAAATAGTCTCTGTATTAATAAATAAATTGGGCAAGGCTACTCATGCCAATTTTAATGAAAATTGGAAACTTCCCATTTTCAATTGGGAAGATGGGAAAACAAAAATATTTATCGGTCCTAGTGGTAATTTTATATTTTAATCAATATGAAAAAATTAATTTATTTTTTTTGTTAAGGAATAGGCAACTAACTTTGCTCTCAGCCATTTCCAAAATCCAGCCCATGTAACCATCAGACAAGATTTTGAAAAAATGGGACCCAATAAATTTGACTACGACGGCTAAATAGTCGACGATTTACCCTTATATTCTTGGATGGCGGAAGAAGTTATTAATCTAACCGATAGCCGTTATGAAACTGCTATTAATGTGAAATACGCAACTGGATTTATTCCAACTGGGACAAAAATCATCATCTGTTGTAATTCCATGGAAGATTTTATTAATAAAAATTGGAATCAAGGCAGAAAAATTGCAATCCAAAACAGATGTCATTTTTATTTATTTCCTGATGCATTATTATATAATGTTGAAAAAACGGATTCAAATATGATGAAGCCCATAATTTCCATAGCTGTTTTTGGTCCACAGTTTTGGACAGTGCCACTGTTAATGAGGGCCTGGAGCTTGTGGAATCAGAACGCCCACTTGACTTTATACGCCTGAGTTCAAAAATAGTCTCTGTATTAATAAATAAATTGGGCAAGGCTACTCATGCCAATTTTAATGAAAATTGGAAACTTCCCATTTTCAATTGGGAAGATGGGAAAACAAAATATTTATCGGTCCTAGTGGTAATTTTATATTTTAATCAATATGAAAAAATTAATAATTATTTTTTTTGTTAAGGAATAGGCAAGACTAACTTTGCTCTCAGCCATTTCCAAAATCCAGCCCATGTAACCATCAGACAAGATTTTGAAAAAATGGGACCCAATAAATTTGACTACGACGGCTAAATAGTCGACGATTTACCCTTATATTCTTGGATGGCGGAAGAAGTTATTAATCTAACCGATAGCCGTTATGAAACTGCTATTAATGTGAAATACGCAACTGGATTTATTCCAACTGGGACAAAAATCATCATCTGTTGTAATTCCATGGAAGATTTTATTAATAAAAATTGGAATCAAGGCAGAAAAATTGCAATCCAAAACAGATGTCATTTTTATTTATTTCCTGATGCATTATTATATAATGTTGAAAACACGGATTCAAATATGATGAGCCCATAATTTCCAAATTGATGTTAATTTCCAAGAACATTTAACACAAAATTTTGATTGAAGTTGATTTTTATTTTGAGAAAGTGAAATGGTCCTCATTAGGCTACAAATTTTGATTGTTAATATAATAATGGATTCATATGAAAGTAAATAAAGTGTATGTAAATAATGAAAGTAAAATTACAAATAAAAAATTATTTTACCAAAGTAAATTTATTTTCTTTTAGATATATAATTTTTTTTAGTCAAAATGAAAGAAACGTTGATAATAATAAAGAAGAAAGAAATTCAATTAAATTAGAAATTTGAAAGAAAAATTTATTGTCATTATTATGTTAAATTTATGATGTCTAATTATTTATGAAGAAAATAACATTTATTTTTGCGAATATATAGTTGTTATTATTGATTGAATAAGAAAAAGTCTTAAAAATTAATATTTATTTAATTAATTATTTTTTAGAAAAGTAATAAATGGTAATCTGTATTTATTTTTTATCGTTTATATTTATAATTGTTTGTTGTTTCATTACATTTTTAAAGTTCAATTGTTTTTTATGTTATTTAAGTTAATATATTTAATATATAATAGTTAATGTATAACAAATTTAATAATGTAAAAAAATTATATGTAAATTAATATAAGTTAAAGCAACTTTTTATAAATATGTAATTTAATTAATATAAACTATAAAATTTAAATATTTTTTTATTTAACTTATTTTATTGATTTCAATATATATTATTATTTGTTATAGTTTACACATAAAAATTAATAATCCAAAACATTATAAGGAACTAAAATTAAATACCACAACGTAACCTATTGTGAATTCTATCTTAAGCAATAAAGAAATGACTAATATCACATAAAGACATTCTAACATAAAGAATGTGTCTTTATATGATTAGAAATAAATTTTACTTTAATAATTTATAACTGTAAATTGAAATTACATTACTATAAATAATAAATATGTTTATAAATTGATTTTTTGAAATATAATATTTATTATCTATTGAATTAATTACAATACGTAAATATATATGATATAGAATTTATTTCGAAAAATATATTTCTAACTACATTCAATTCATTCTTTTTCAATTTTTATTAGTACAATTTATTTTGAATAATTATAAATAAATTCAAAATGTAAAAAAGATACTTAAGATAGGTTAATTTTTAATATAATGACATATAAATATACATGTATATGTTTTTTGTCATAAATATAATTATTAAACTATATGAAAACAAAAGAATTATCTGACATATTAAAATATATATATATATATATATATATATATATATTATATATATATATATAATATATTATATATATATATTATATATATATATATATATGTAAATATATGTTACTGAATATATTATGGCTTAATATGGTTCGCACACGTTTCTCCAAGAATTTTTATTCTCAAGATCTATTTTTCTCAAGAATCCTGATTCTTCAATGATCTTTTTCTCCAGAATCCTGATTCCGCAAGAATTTTTTTTCTCAAGAATCTTTTTTCTCCAAGAATCTTTTTTCTCTAGAATCTTTTTCTCAGAATCTTTTTTCTCAAGAATCCTTTTTTCTTAAGAAATATTATTTCCTAAGATATTTTAATGAACTTTATAAATAGAGATGTTAAGCTAAATTATTTTTCATAAACACCTTTTTCGTAGTTTATTAAAAATAAATCTTCCATAGTCTTTATTATTAATTTTGCTAAAAGAGATTTGTTTTATTTATTGTCATTAAAAATTTTTTTAATAAATTTTGAAACCCCCCAAATAATGGACGCACAGAAATAGATCTCGAAACTTTAGGAAAAATAATATGAAAAAGCAAGTAACTGCCATAAAGTTTAATTATAGAATAAAAAATAACTTCTCTTTAATTTATTTTTAGTTTAATATTAAAGTATGCATTGTAATGAAGAAAAATTATTTTTTAAATAAAAATCCTAAAACAAATTAATCATATTATTTTAATTAAAAAAACCTTCTCTTTACTTTATTTTTTTAGTTTAATATTTTATAGTATGCATGTAATGGAGTAAAAATTATTTTTAAATAAGTCCTTTTACGAAATTAATAAAATTATTAAACCAAAGATAAAAATAGAATATTTTTTTGAGAAAAAAAGATTCTTGAGAAAAAAAGATTCTTGAGACAAAAGATTCTTGAGAAAAAAAATTCTTGGAATCAGGTTCTTGAGAAAAAAGATTCTTTGAGAATCAGGATTCTTGAGAAATTTTATTCTTGAGAATAATTTTGCAACTCGTGAAGACGCTTAATAATAAATTTAAATTATATAAAAAAATGTAATATAATGAAGTGCGCAATAACAATTAAATAGTTATTGATGTCATTGTTGAAATACCGTTTAATGGACGAAGATCGTCTGAGGTTGATAAACCATTATGAAAATATTTTAATTATTGTAAATTTCCGAAGACAGGCGAAGCCCTGGCTGAAGGTGCGTAAGTTAGTACAACGAGGCCGAAGGGTTTGGGAGGGTTTAAGGTACTCAATTTGAAGGGGGTCACTTCCTCCTTGGGCGCGCGATAGGTTTGCTTACAGTAAAATTAAGAATTACATTTAAAACAAATTTTAAAAATTACACAAATTATATAAAAAAAAGTTAAATAAAAAAAGAAATTAAACTGGCGGGAAAAATAAAAATTTAAAAAATTAAAACTGGCGGGAAAAGTAAAATAAAACTGGCGGGAAAATAAATTTAAATTAGCCGGGAAATTTAAAATTTTAAAAATTAAATTGGCGGGAAAATAAAAATAAACTGGCGGGAAAAATAAATTTAAATTAGCGGAAATTAAAAATTTTAAAAATTAAACTGGCGGGTAAAATAATTTAAAAATAAAACCTGGGGGCGGAAATATTAAAATAAAAAACAACAATTAAAACAAAGAAAATACAATTAAAAGAAAAATGAACTCAAATCACTTTGACCTACTTATTCGCTGCATGGGAAACAACCTTTGACTTACTCATTCGTTACCATGGAAAGGACCAATCAGATTGCAACTTAAAGACAACTGTGGAGATTTGACCAATCAGATTACAGCTCGCAAAACGACATTGAGATTCGAATTAATGAAATTTGGGGGGGTGAGAGGGAATGAGAGGAGAGGAGAGGGGAGGGAGGAGGGGAGGGGAAGGGAGGGAGGGAAAGGGGAGGAGGTGGGAGGGGGGAGGAGGTGGAGGAATGAGGGAGTAGGGGGGGAGGGGAGGAGTAAGGGAGTGAGGAAGAGGGGGGGGGACGGGAGGGGGGAAGGGGAGGGGAATGGAGAGGGGGGGAGGAAGGGGGGGGGATTGGGATGGGGAGGGGGGAGATGGAGAGAGGGGATTTGGAGGGGAGGGCGGGGAGAGGGAGGAGGAGATGGGGGGGGGAAGGAGGGGAGGGAGGGCGGGGGGAGGGGGGAAATTGGGGTGGAGAAGGGGTGGGGGAGGGGGGGGAGAGGGAGTGGAAGGAGGGGAGTGGGTAGGGGGGGGCGGGAGGGGGGGGGGAGGGGGAGAGGGAGGAGGGGAGAGGGGGAAAGAAGGGAAGGATGGGGGGGAGGGAGGGATTGGAGGGTGGGAGAGGGTTTGAGGGAGGAGAGGGGAGGGGAGG
>JACMZG010000975.1:18393-23393 GCA_018340805.1 Microvelia longipes
CTATCATGTAAATGTAAAGAGAGTAATAGTTACTCCCGCTTGACTGGAATAATAATAATAATAATAATAATAATAATAATAAATAATAATAATAATAATAATAATAATAATAATAATAATAAATAATAATAATAATAATAATAATAATAATAATAATAATAATAATAATAATAATGATAATAATAATAATAATAATAATACTAATAATAATAATAATAATAATAATAATAATAATAATAATAATAATAATAATAATAATAATAATAATAATAATAATAATAATAATAATAATAATAATAATAATAATAATAATAATAAATATAATAATAATAATAATAATAATAATATATAATAATAATAATAATAATAATAATAATAATAATAATAATAATAATAATAATAATAATAATAATAATAATAATAATAATAATAATAATAATAATAATAATAATAATAATAATAATAATAATAATAATAAATAATTAATAATAATAATATATAATAATAATAATCGATTTTACATTTAACAATCGATTTTATTCAATAAAATGTAATAAATGTTTATTAATTTTATATTACTTATTATAATAAGTAGTTTGTTAATAAGTAATATTTCATTTGAAACTAAAAAATAAAATAATTTTTTACACAAAATTTCAAAGAAAAATGCAAATATTTCATGTCATAAAATCAAATATTACAGTTTTTATACATTTTCGACTTAGAAAATAATCGAGAATTTTTATTTTAAAAAAATCTTTTCTTAATTATTTCTCTGTTATTTCCCAATTTATTAAATACTACCCATGTTAGATAACTAATGCTATATATTGGTAGTCTATGTAAAGTTGACATAGTATTATATATACTGTTGATTTTTGATTATCAATGAAATTAAACTCATATATTCGTTATGAATTATGGGTAAATGAAAAAATGTTGTAGTGGCGAATGTTGTTTCGGTAACGGTTTCCAAATGCGTGGAGTTATCGTCTACTACGTACCACATGAACAAGGGTAAATATAGCTTTCGCTTTGAAGCGTTAGTAATTTAAATTTCTATTGTCCAGGCCTTTTTCTAGTCAGATACAGTTGTGAAGCTTGCTTTGCGATTGTTTATTGCTTGTTAGTTGAATTTGTTGAATCAAAACGCTAACAATAAAAGCAATTCAATGAATATCATATATTTAAATATATAACGAATGGCCTATTTTAGTTATCGGTTAAACGATAGCTAAGCGATTGAATAAAAATCGTACGTATCATTATTGATGAAAACGTAAATGCTAAGTAGAGTAAACTGAAATGATCAAGCTTTTATGCATCGATGATGCATTGAGTAAACGATATTTATATTTTGGATTTAATATAATGTGACTGAGAAAAATGGTAAAACATTTTTCTTTTCAAATCAGTTAATAAAAATGAGACTTGATTATACATTGTATTTAAATCATTTATTGCAAAAAATAAAAATCGTTGAAAGGGTGATAATTAAATTTATTTCACAAAATAGTGGTTTTTTAAATGAAATTGCTGTTTTTGGATTATCATGTGGTTAATGCTTGATCGATTGATAAAGTTAATGATACTTGTGTTTATTGATTTTCAATATCTTTAGTGACTACTTAATTGAAACCATGTTAAGTAGAGTACGTAAAATAAATATCTGGTTGATCCTGCCAGTAGTCATATGCTTATCTCAAAGATTAAGCCATGCATGTCTAAGTACACAGTTTTATAAACTGAAACCGCGGATGGCTCATTATAACAGCTATTATTTAAGAGATTAATCTTTTGCCACATAACTGTGGTAATTCTAGAGCTAATATTTAAAGAATGCCGTGACTCACGAAGCGGCGGATTTATTAGATCAAAACTAACCTGTCGCAAATTTTGATGACTCTGGATAACTTTCACTGATCGTACAACCTTTGTGTTGACGACGAATCTCTTGAAATGGCTGACCTATCAACTTTCGATGGTAAGATCAAAGCTTACCATGGTTGTAACGGGTAACGGGGAATCAGTGTTCGATTCCGGAGAGGGAGCCTGAGAAACGGCTACCACATCCACGGAAGGCAGCAGGCGCGAAAATTACCCAATACCGGTTCGGTGAGGTAGTGACAATAAATAACAATATGGGCCCTAGTGGTTTCATAATTGCAATGAAAATTTTAAATACTTTATCAAGTATCAATTGGAGGGCAAGTCTGGTGCCAGCAGCCGCGGTAATTCCAGCTCCAAAGCGTATATTAAAGTTGTTGCAGTTAAAAAGCTCGTAGTTGAAATTGAGGAAATGATTCTTTATGAGGTCTATGACCGAGTGTTGAATCTTCCTTCACCGTCGTGTATATTGTTAAGTCACTTTATTGGGATTTTTCAATAACCGACAAGTTTACTTTGAAAAAATTAGAGTGCTTAAAGCAGGCTTATGCCTGCATATTGTTGCATGGAATAATGAAATAAGACTTCGGTTTTATTTTGTTGGTTTTCGAAACTGAAGTAATGATTAAAAGAGACTGCCGGGGGCATATGTATGCTGGTGCTAGAGGTGAAATTCTGAGACCATCAGCAGACAATCTACTGCGAAAGCATTTGCCAAGAATGTTTTCATTAATCAAGAACGAAAGTCAGAGGATCGAAGACGATCAGATACCGTCCTAGTTCTGACCATAAACTATGCCAACTGACAGTTAGCGATGATAATTTATCATCTTGCTAGAAAGTCACCGGGAAACCAAAGTCTTTGGGTTCCGGGGAAGTATGGTTGCAAAGCTGAAACTTAAAGGAATTGACGGAAGGGCACCACCAGGAGTGGAGCCTGCGGCTTAATTTGACTCAACACGGGAAATCTCACCCGGTCCGGACACTGTGAGGATTGACAGATTGATAGCTCTTTCTTGATTCGGTGGGTGGTGGTGCATGGCCGTTCTTAGTTGGTGGAGCGATTTGTCAGGTTAATTCCGATAACGAACGAGACTCTAACTTGCTAAATAGTGTATTTATTTTAACTCGTAAATGATCACTTCTTAGAAGAATAAATAGCGTCTAGCTAAATGAAAAAGAGCAATAACAGGTCTGTGATGCCCTTAGATGTCCGGGGCCGCACGCGCGCTACAATGGCAGTTCCAAAAGTATCCCTTACTAGAAATAGTTGGGCAATCTTGTGAAACACTGTCGTATCAGGGATTGCGAATTGTAATTATTTCGCATGAACGAGGAATTCCTAGTAAGCGCAAGTCACTAGCTTGCGCTGATTACGTCCCTGCCCTTTGTACACACCGCCCGTCGCTACTACCGATTGAATGGTTTAGTGAGATTGTTGGATTCTGGTCTAAGAAATGGCAACATTTCTATGAATGGGAAAGACACTCAAACTTGATCATTTAGAGGAAGTAAAAGTCGTAACAAGGTTTCCGTAGGTGAACCTGCGGAAGGATCATTATTAGTTCATAACAGTTTAACTCGTAACTAAAATTAGTGTATCATGATACTGATGCATCAATGCTATTTTGAGTTGTAAGCAAATGTGAATTGATTTTTCGGGTCAATTCTATTTTGCAATAGGTTCAGGATACAACTTGGCTTAGCATTAAACTCTTTCTCAGGGTGCCTATGTCGTGTGAATAGAAATATTTGCGTGGCAAGTACAGTGCATACTTTAAATTGGCGTATGCAATACGGATTTTGAATTTATTCATTATCTGGCACTGATCTAAACAATATCAAAGCGTGATCAAGATATTGTGCAAGGCTTAAATATTTCAGTAAAGATTGTTTACGTATTTGTCCGAGTCGCGACTACCTGATGCTTTGTAGGTTAATACCGAAATTGTTGCGATAAATCTTGGATTGGCTATAAATATGTTTACAAAATTGAAAGAGAGCCCTGAGAACGTCTATAATTTAATTTTATAATAGTATTGCAAAAGCAATACGGGTCCTCGATTTCATTATTGAGTTGATCAAAATAGAGTATGGATCGCCTAATAGCATCTGTATTAATAACCACTTTAAGCGATGGATCACTCGGCTCACACGTCGATGAAGAACGTAGCAAAATACGTGAATTAATGTAAAATGCACAACGCTCTGATCATTGACAATTTGAACGCAAATGGCGGCTATTGGTAAACCTTTAGCCACGGCTGTCTGAGGGTCGGCATTGTATTTATCATTACGTTCAATAGTAATGTTTTGAGGGGTTCACTTTTGGCGTTTATTTTGTCGAAAGTGCCTCTTTAAGGTGATAGTGTATTTCGGTACACCTCTATGGAAACATAGAGTTTATGTTGATTCGTAATTTATTGCGTTTTTAACAAATCGAGTATGTGGAATGTTCTGGATTATTAAAATTACTTTCGGTTTTAATTAGCTGGAGCCACGGCTTTATGAGTTGTGCTCTAGTGATACGTTAGTAAGAGTAAATAATCAATTTATTTTAAGGAACATTCATTATGCATATTTGATTTATTACCCGACCTCAGATCAGACGAGATTACCCGCTGAACTTAAGCATATCATTAAGCGGAGGAAAAGAAACTAACAAGGATTTCCCCAGTAGTGGCGAACGACCGGGAATTAGCCCAGCACCGAATCCTGTATCTTTGATATTGGGAATTGTGGTGTAAAGGTTGCGTTTTTAATTGAAGATGATACTCCAAATTCACTTGATTGTGATGTTGTCCATAGAGGGTGTTAGGCCCGTTGGAGTGTTTGAAACTATTTATTGATGCTTCCTATGAGTCGGATTGTTTGAGAATGCAGTCCAAATTGGGTGGTAAACTCCATCTAAGGCTAAATACTTGTGTGAGTCCGATAGCAAACAAGTACCGTGAGGGAAAGTTGAAAAGAACTTTGAAGAGAGAGTTAAATAGTACGTGAAATCGCTTAGAGGTAAACGAGTGAAGCCGAAGATGTTGTATGGGATTCAGTTAACTGCGTGTTTTCTTGATTTTTGCGAAATCCCACTAGGAATCGCTTTTATCGAGATCTTA
>JACMZG010000976.1:0-13249 GCA_018340805.1 Microvelia longipes
GTAACCCACCCACAGTAAATACACAAAGTACAACTATGCAATATGTCTGGAACGAATCTAAAGTAGAAAACCCGAAGTTTTCTCGTGTCCCAACTGCTAAAATGCATGAAATAACACTGTTATATTGCTGACATGTTAGGAAATAGATTGAAAAACAAATCTGCCGATGGCTTCTACAATTCTTGATGGAAATCGCTTATTCTCTAATGTTATTGTTTAAAGCGTATTTAAGTGCTTAAAAGATCAAATAAGCATGAAAATCACTATTTTAATAACTGGATTTCGATCAGAGAACCACAGTAAATCACACAAAGTACAACTTATGCAATATGTCTGGAACGAATCTAAAGTAGAAAACCGAAGTTTCTCGTTTCCCACTGCTAAAATGCATGAAATAACACTGTTATATTGCTGAACATGTTAGGAAATAGATTGAAACAAATCTGCCGATGGCTCTACATTCTTGATGGAAATCGCTTATTTCTCTAATGTTATTGTTAAAAGCGTATTTAAGTGCTTAAAATGATCAAAATAAGCATGAAAATCACTATTTAATAACTGGATTTCGATCAGAGAACCACAGTAAATCACACAAAGTACAACTTATGCAATATGTCTGGAACGAATCTAAAGTAGAAAACCGAAGTTTTCTCGTGTTTCCCACTGCTAAAATGCATGAAATAACACTGTTATATTGCTGAACATGTTAGGAAATAGATTGAAACAAATCTGCCGATGGCTTCTACAATTCTTGATGGAAATCGCTTATTCTCTAATGTTATTGTTTAAAGCGTATTTAAGTGCTTAAAATGATCAAAATAAGCATGAAAATCACTATTTTAATAACTGGATTTCGATCAGAGAACCACAGTAAATCACACAAAGTACAACTTATGCAATATGTCTGGAACGAATCTAAAGTAGAAAACCGAAGTTTTCTCGTGTTTCCCACTGCTAAAATGCATGAAATAACACTGTTATTGCTGAACATGTTAGGAAATAGATTGAAACAAATCTGCCGATGGCTTCTACAATTCTTGATGGAAATCGCTTATTTCTCTAATGTTATTGTTTAAAGCGTATTTAAGTGCTTAAAATGATCAAAATAAGCATGAAAATCACTATTTTAATAACTGGATTTCGATCAGAGAACCACAGTAAATCACACAAAGTACAACTTATGCAATATGTCTGGAACGAATCTAAAGTAGAAAACCGAAGTTTTCTCGTGTTTCCCACTGCTAAAATGCATGAAATAACACTGTTATATTGCTGAACATGTTAGGAAATAGATTGAAACAAATCTGCCGATGGCTTCTACAATTCTTGATGGAAATCGCTTATTTCTCTAATGTTATTGTTTAAAGCGTATTTAAGTGCTTAAAATGATCAAAATAAGCATGAAAATCACTATTTTAATAACTGGATTTCGATCAGAGAACCACAGTAAATCACACAAAGTACAACTTATGCAATATGTCTGGAACGAATCTAAAGTAGAAAACCGAAGTTTTCTCGTGTTTCCCACTGCTAAAATGCATGAAATAACACTGTTATATTGCTGAACATGTTAGGAAATAGATTGAAACAAATCTGCCGATGGCTTCTACAATTCTTGATGGAAATCGCTTATTTCTCTAATGTTATTGTTTAAAGCGTATTTAAGTGCTTAAAATGATCAAAATAAGCATGAAAATCACTATTTAATAACTGGATTTCGATCAGAGAACCACAGTAAATCACACAAAGTACAACTTATGCAATATGTCTGGAACGAATCTAAAGTAGAAAACCGAAGTTTTCTCGTGTTTCCCACTGCTAAAATGCATGAAATAACACTGTTATATTGCTGAACATGTTAGGAAATAGATTGAAACAAATCTGCCGATGGCTTCTACAATTCTTGATGGAAATCGCTTATTTCTCTAATGTTATTGTTAAAGCGTATTTAAGTGCTTAAAATGATCAAAATAAGCATGAAAATCACTATTTAATAACTGGATTTCGATCAGAGAACCACAGTAAATCACACAAAGTACAACTTATGCAATATGTCTGGAACGAATCTAAAGTAGAAAACCGAAGTTTTCTCGTGTTTCCCACTGCTAAAATGCATGAAATAACACTGTTATTGCTGAACATGTTAGGAAATAGATTGAAACAAATCTGCCGATGGCTTCTACAATTCTTGATGGAAATCGCTTATTTCTCTAATGTTATTGTTTAAAGCGTATTAAGTGCTTAAAATGATCAAAATAAGCATGAAAATCACTATTTAATAACTGGATTTCGATCAGAGAACCACAGTAAATCACACAAAGTACAACTTATGCAATATGTCTGGAACGAATCTAAAGTAGAAAACCGAAGTTTTCTCGTGTTTCCCACTGCTAAAATGCATGAAATAACACTGTTATATTGCTGAACATGTTAGGAAATAGATTGAAACAAATCTGCCGATGGCTTCTACAATTCTTGATGGAAATCGCTTATTTCTCTAATGTTATTGTTTAAAGCGTATTTAAGTGCTTAAAATGATCAAAATAAGCATGAAAATCACTATTTTAATAACTGGATTTCGATCAGAGAACCACAGTAAATCACACAAAGTACAACTTATGCAATATGTCTGGAACGAATCTAAAGTAGAAAACCGAAGTTTTCTCGTGTTTCCCACTGCTAAAAATGCATGAAATAACACTGTATATTGCTGAACATGTTAGGAAATAGATTGAAACAAATCTGCCGATGGCTTCTACAATTCTTGATGGAAATCGCTTATTTCTCTAATGTTATTGTTAAAGCGTATTTAAGTGCTTAAAATGATCAAAATAAGCATGAAAATCACTATTTTAACTGGATTTCGATCAGAGAACCACAGTAAATCACACAAAGTACAACTTATGCAATATGTCTGGAACGAATCTAAAGTAGAAAACCGAAGTTTTCTCGTGTTTCCCACTGCTAAAATGCATGAAATAACACTGTTATATTGCTGAACATGTTAGGAAATAGATTGAAACAAATCTGCCGATGGCTTCTACAATTCTTGATGGAAATCGCTTATTTCTCTAATGTTATTGTTTAAAGCGTATTTAAGTGCTTAAAATGATCAAAATAAGCATGAAAATCACTATTTTAATAACTGGATTTCGATCAGAGAACCACAGTAAATCACACAAAGTACAACTTATGCAATATGTCTGGAACGAATCTAAAGTAGAAAACCGAAGTTTTCTCGTGTTCCCACTGCTAAAATGCATGAAATAACACTGTTATATTGCTGAACATGTTAGGAAATAGATTGAAACAAATCTGCCGATGGCTTCTACAATTCTTGATGGAAATCGCTTATTTCTCTAATGTTATTGTTTAAAGCGTATTTAAGTGCTTAAAATGATCAAATAAGCATGAAAATCACTATTTTAATAACTGGATTTCGATCAGAGAACCACAGTAAATCACACAAAGTACAACTTATGCAATATGTCTGGAACGAATCTAAAGTAGAAAACCGAAGTTTTCTCGTGTTTCCCACTGCTAAAATGCATGAAATAACACTGTTATATTGCTGAACATGTTAGGAAATAGATTGAAACAAATCTGCCGATGGCTTCTACAATTCTTGATGGAAATCGCTTATTTCTCTAATGTTATTGTTTAAAGCGTATTTAAGTGCTTAAAATGATCAAAATAAGCATGAAAATCACTATTTTAATAACTGGATTTCGATCAGAGAACCACAGTAAATCACACAAAGTACAACTTATGCAATATGTCTGGAACGAATCTAAAGTAGAAAACCGAAGTTTCTCGTGTTTCCCACTGCTAAAATGCATGAAATAACACTGTTATATTGCTGAACATGTTAGGAAATAGATTGAAACAAATCTGCCGATGGCTTCTACAATTCTTGATGGAAATCGCTTATTTCTAATGTTATTGTTTAAAGCGTATTTAAGTGCTTAAAATGATCAAAATAAGCATGAAAATCACTATTTAATAACTGGATTTCGATCAGAGAACCACAGTAAATCACACAAAGTACAACTTATGCAATATGTCTGGAACGAATCTAAAGTAGAAAACCGAAGTTTTCTCGTGTTTCCCACTGCTAAAATGCATGAAATAACACTGTTATATGCTGAACATGTTAGGAAATAGATTGAAACAAATCTGCCGATGGCTTCTACAATTCTTGATGGAAATCGCTTATTCTCTAATGTTATTGTTTAAAAGCGTATTTAAGTGCTTAAAATGATCAAAAAGCATGAAAATCACTATTTTAATAACTGGATTTCGATCAGAGAACCACAGTAAATCACACAAAGTACAACTTATGCAATATGTCTGGAACGAATCTAAAGTAGAAAACCGAAGTTTTCTCGTGTTTCCCACTGCTAAAATGCATGAAATAACACTGTTATATTGCTGAACATGTTAGGAAATAGATTGAAACAAATCTGCCGATGGCTTCTACAATTCTTGATGGAAATCGCTTATTTCTCTAATGTTATTGTTTAAAAGCGTATTTAAGTGCTTAAAATGATCAAAATAAGCATGAAAATCACTATTTTAATAACTGGATTTCGATCAGAGAACCACAGTAAATCACACAAAGTACAACTTATGCAATATGTCTGGAACGAATCTAAAGTAGAAAACCGAAGTTTTCTCGTGTTTCCCACTGCTAAAATGCATGAAATAACACTGTTATATTGCTGAACATGTTAGGAAATAGATTGAAACAAATCTGCCGATGGCTTCTACAATTCTTGATGGAAATCGCTTATTTCTCTAATGTTATGTTTAAAGCGTATTTAAGTGCTTAAAATGATCAAAATAAGCATGAAAATCACTATTTTAATAACTGGATTTCGATCAGAGAACCACAGTAAATCACACAAAGTACAACTTATGCAATATGTCTGGAACGAATCTAAAGTAGAAAACCGAAGTTTTCTCGTGTTTCCCACTGCTAAAATGCATGAAATAACACTGTTATATTGCTGAACATGTTAGGAAATAGATTGAAACAAATCTGCCGATGGCTTCTACAATTCTTGATGGAAATCGCTTATTTCTCTAATGTTATTTTAAAGCGTATTTAAGTGCTTAAAATGATCAAAAAGCATGAAAATCACTATTTTAATAACTGGATTTCGATCAGAGAACCACAGTAAATCACACAAAGTACAACTTATGCAATATGTCTGGAACGAATCTAAAGTAGAAAACCGAAGTTTTCTCGTGTTTCCCACTGCTAAAAGCACCATGCATGAACATAGGAACAAATCTGCCGATGGCTTCTACAATTCTTGATGGAAATCGCTTATTTCTCTAATGTTATTGTTTAAAGCGTATTAAGCTTAAAATGATCAAAATAAGCATGAAAATCACTATTTAAATAACTGGATTCGATCAGAGAACCACAGTAAATCACACAAAGTACAACTTATGCAATATGTCTGGAACGAATCTAAAGTAGAAAACCGAAGTTTTCTCGTGTTTCCCACTGCTAAAATGCATGAAATAACACTGTTATATTGCTGAACATGTTAGGAAATAGATTGAAACAAATCTGCCGATGGCTTCTACAATTCTTGATGGAAATCGCTTATTTCTCTAATGTTATTGTTTAAAGCGTATTTAAGTGCTTAAAATGATCAAAATAGCATGAAAATCACTATTTAATAACTGGATTTCGATCAGAGAACCACAGTAAATCACACAAAGTACAACTTATGCAATATGTCTGGAACGAATCTAAAGTAGAAAACCGAAGTTTTCTCGTGTTTCCCACTGCTAAAATGCATGAAATAACACTGTTATATTGCTGAACATGTTAGGAAATAGATTGAAACAAATCTGCCGATGGCTTCTACAATTCTTGATGGAAATCGCTTATTTCTCTAATGTTATTGTTTAAAGCGTATTTAAGTGCTTAAAATGATCAAAATAAGCATGAAAATCACTATTTTAATAACTGGATTTCGATCAGAGAACCACAGTAAATCACACAAAGTACAACTTATGCAATATGTCTGGAACGAATCTAAAGTAGAAAACCGAAGTTTTCTCGTGTTTCCCACTGCTAAAATGCATGAAATAACACTGTTATATTGCTGAACATGTTAGGAAATAGATTGAAACAAATCTGCCGATGGCTTCTACAATTCTTGATGGAAATCGCTTATTTCTCTAATGTTATTGTTTAAAGCGTATTTAAGCGCTTAAAATGATCAAAATAAGCATGAAAATCACTATTTTAATAACTGGATTTCGATCAGAGAACCACAGTAAATCACACAAAGTACAACTTATGCAATATGTCTGGAACGAATCTAAAGTAGAAAACCGAAGTTTTCTCGTGTTTCCCACGCTAAAATGCATGAAATAACACTGTTATATTGCTGAACATGTTAGGAAATAGATTGAAACAAATCTGCCGATGGCTTCTACAATTCTTGATGGAAATCGCTTATTTCTCTAATGTTATTGTTTAAAGCGTATTTAAGTGCTTAAAATGATCAAAATAAGCATGAAAATCACTATTTTAATAACTGGATTTCGATCAGAGAACCACAGTAAATCACACAAAGTACAACTTATGCAATATGTCTGGAACGAATCTAAAGTAGAAAACCAAGTTTTCTCGTGTTTCCCACTGCTAAAATGCATGAAATAACACTGTTATATTGCTGAACATGTTAGGAAATAGATTGAAACAAATCTGCCGATGGCTTCTACAATTCTTGATGGAAATCGCTTATTTCTCTAATGTTATTGTTTAAAGCGTATTTAAGTGCTTAAAATGATCAAAAAGCATGAAAATCACTATTTAATAACTGGATTTCGATCAGAGAACCACAGTAAATCACACAAAGTACAACTTGCAATATGTCTGGAACGAATCTAAAGTAGAAAACCAAAGTTTTCTCGTGTTTCCCACGCTAAAATGCATGAAATAACACTGTTATGCTGAACATGTTAGGAAATAGATTGAAACAAATCTGCCGATGGCTTCTACAATTCTTGATGGAAATCGCTTATTTCTCTAATGTTATTGTTAAAGCGTATTTAAGTGCTTAAAAATGATCAAAATAAGCATGAAAATCACTATTTTAATAACTGGATTTCGATCAGAGAACCACAGTAAATCACACAAAGTACAACTTATGCAATATGTCTGGAACGAATCTAAAGTAGAAAACCAAGTTTTCTCGTGTTTCCCACTGCTAAAATGCATGAAATAACACTGTTATATTGCTGAACATGTTAGGAAATAGATTGAAACAAATCTGCCGATGGCTTCTACAATTCTTGATGGAAATCGCTTATTTCTCTAATGTTATTGTTTAAAGCGTATTTAAGTGCTTAAAATGATCAAAATAAGCATGAAAATCACTATTTTAATACTGGATTTCGATCAGAGAACCACAGTAAATCACACAAAGTACAACTTATGCAATATGTCTGGAACGAATCTAAAGTAGAAAACCGAAGTTTTCGTGTTTCCCACGCTAAAATGCATGAAATAACACTGTTATTGCTGAACATGTTAGGAAATAGATTGAAACAAATCTGCCGATGGCTTCTACAATTCTTGATGGAAATCGCTTATTTCTCTAATGTTATTGTTTAAAGCGTATTTAAGTGCTTAAAATGATCAAAATAAGCATGAAAATCACTATTTTAATAACTGGATTTCGATCAGAGAACCACAGTAAATCACACAAAGTACAACTTATGCAATATGTCTGGAACGAATCTAAAGTAGAAAACCAAAGTTTTCTCGTGTTTCCCACTCTAAAATGCATGAAATAACACTGTTATTGCTGAACATGTTAGGAAATAGATTGAAACAAATCTGCCGATGGCTTCTACAATTCTTGATGGAAATCGCTTATTCTCTAATGTTATTGTTTAAAGCGTATTTAAGTGCTTAAAATGATCAAAATAAGCATGAAAATCACTATTTTAATAACTGGATTTCGATCAGAGAACCACAGTAAATCACACAAAGTACAACTTATGCAATATGTCTGGAACGAATCTAAAGTAGAAAACCAAAGTTTTCTCGTGTTTCCACTGCTAAAATGCATGAAATAACACTGTTATTGCTGAACATTGTTAGGAAATAGATTGAAACAAATCTGCCGATGGCTCTACAATTCTTGATGGAAATCGCTTATTTCTCTAATGTTATTGTTTAAAGCGTATTTAAGTGCTTAAAATGATCAAAATAAGCATGAAAATCACTATTTTAATAACTGGATTTCGATCAGAGAACCACAGTAAATCACACAAAGTACAACTTATGCAATATGTCTGGAACGAATCTAAAGTAGAAAACCAAGTTTTCTCGTGTTTCCCACTAAAATGCATGAAATAACACTGTTATTGCTGAACATTGTTAGGAAATAGATTGAAACAAATCTGCCGATGGCTTCTACAATTCTTGATGGAAATCGCTTATTTCTCTAATGTTATTGTTTAAAGCGTATTTAAGTGCTTAAAATGATCAAAATAAGCATGAAAATCACTATTTTAATAACTGGATTTCGATCAGAGAACCACAGTAAATCACACAAAGTACAACTATGCAATATGTCTGGAACGAATCTAAAGTAGAAAACCGAAGTTTTCTCGTGTTTCCCACGCTAAAATGCATGAAATAACACTGTTCTATTGCTGAACATTGTAGGAATAGATTGAAACAAATCTGCCGATGGCTCTACAATTCTTGATGGAAATCGCTTATTTCTCTAATGTTATTGTTTAAAGCGTATTTAAGCTTAAAATGATCAAAATAAGCATGAAAATCACTATTTTAATAACTGGATTTCGATCAGAGAACCACAGTAAATCACACAAAGTACAACTTATGCAATATGTCTGGAACGAATCTAAAGTAGAAAACCAAAGTTTTCTCGTGTTTCCACTGCTAAAATGCATGAAATAACACTGTTATATTGCTGAACATTGTTAGGAAATAGATTGAAACAAATCTGCCGATGGCTTCTACAATTCTTGATGGAAATCGCTTATTTCTAATGTTATTGTTTAAAGCGTATTTAAGCGCTTAAAATGATCAAAATAAGCATGAAAATCACTATTTTAATAACTGGATTTCGATCAGAGAACCACAGTAAATCACACAAAGTACAACTTATGCAATATGTCTGGAACGAATCTAAAGTAGAAAACCAAAGTTTTCTCGTGTTTCCACGCTAAAATGCATGAAATAACACTGTTCTATTGCTGAACATTGTTAGGAAATAGATTGAAACAAATCTGCCGATGCTACAATTCTTGATGGAAATCGCTTATTTCTCTAATGTTATTGTTTAAAGCGTATTTAAGCGCTTAAAATGATCAAAATAAGCATGAAAATCACTATTTAATAACTGGATTTCGATCAGAGAACCACAGTAAATCACACAAAGTACAACTTATGCAATATGTCTGGAACGAATCTAAAGTAGAAACCAAAGTTTTCTCGTGTTTCCCACTCTAAAATGCATGAAATAACACTGTTCTATGCTGAACATTGTTAGGAAATAGATTGAAACAAATCTGCCGATGGCTTCTACAATTCTTGATGGAAATCGCTTATTTCTCTAATGTTATTGTTTAAAGCGTATTTAAGCTTAAAATGATCAAAATAAGCATGAAAATCACTATTTTAAAACTGGATTTCGATCAGAGAACCACAGTAAATCACACAAAGTACAACTTATGCAATATGTCTGGAACGAATCTAAAGTAGAAAACCAAAGTTTCTCGTGTTTTCCCACTCTAAAATGCATGAAATAACACTGTTATTGCTGAACATTGTTAGGAAATATTGAAACAAATCTGCCGATGGCTCTACAATTCTTGATGGAAATCGCTTATTTCTCTAATGTTATTGTTTAAAGCGTATTTAAGCGCTTAAAATGATCAAAATAAGCATGAAAATCACTATTTTAATAACTGGATTTCGATCAGAGAACCACAGTAAATCACACAAAGTACAACTTATGCAATATGTCTGGAACGAATCTAAAGTAGAAAACCAAAGTTTTCTCGTGTTTCCCACTCTAAAATGCATGAAATAACACTGTTCTATTGCTGAACATTTAGGAAATAGATTGAAACAAATCTGCCGATGGCTCTACAATTCTTGATGGAAATCGCTTATTTCTCTAATGTTATTGTTTAAAGCGTATTTAAGCGCTTAAAATGATCAAAATAAGCATGAAAATCACTATTTTAATAACTGGATTTCGATCAGAGAACCACAGTAAATCACACAAAGTACAACTTATGCAATATGTCTGGAACGAATCTAAAGTAGAAAACCAAAGTTTTCTCGTGTTTCCCACGTCTAAAATGCATGAAATAACACTGTTCTATTGCTGAATATTGTTAGGAAATAGATTGAAACAAATCTGCCGATGGCTCTCTACAATTCTTGATGGAAATCGCTTATTTCTCTAATGTTATTGTTTAAAGCGTATTTAAGCGCTTAAAATGATCAAAATAAGCATGAAAACACTATTTAATAACTGGATTTCGATCAGAGAACCACAGTAAATCACACAAAGTACAACTTATGCAATATGTCTGGAACGAATCTAAAGTAGAAAACCAAAGTTTCTCGTGTTTCCACGTCTAAAATGCATGAAATAACACTGTTATTGCTGAATATTTTAGGAAATAGATTGAAACAAATCTGCCGATGGCTCTACAATTCTTGATGGAAATCGCTTATTTCTCTAATGTTATTGTTTAAAGCGTATTTAAGCGCTTAAAATGATCAAAATAAGCATGAAAATCACTATTTTAATAACTGGATTTCGATCAGAGAACCACAGTAAATCACACAAAGTACAACTTATGCAATATGTCTGGAACGAATCTAAAGTAGAAAACCAAAGTTTTCTCGTTTTCCACTGCTAAAATGCATGAAATAACACTGTTCTATTGCTGAATATTGTTAGGAAATAGATTGAAACAAATCTGCCGATGGCATCTACAATTCTTGATGGAAATCGCTTATTTCTCTAATGTTATTGTTTAAAGCGTATTTAAGCGCTTAAATGATCAAAATAAGCATGAAAATCACTATTTTAATAACTGGATTTCGATCAGAGACCACAGTAAATCACACAAAGTACAACTTATGCAATATGTCTGGAACGAATCTAAAGTAAAACCAAAGTTTTCTCGTGTTTTCCACTGCTAAAATGCATGAAATAACACTGTTCTATTGCTGAATTGTTAGGAAATAGATTGAAACAAATCTGCCGATGGCTACAATTCTTGATGGAAATCGCTTATTCTCTAATGTTATTGTTTAAAGCGTATTTAAGCGCTTAAAATGATCAAAATAAGCATGAAAATCACTATTTTAATAACTGGATTTCGATCAGAGAACCACAGTAAATCACACAAAGTACAACTTATGCAATATGTCTGGAACGAATCTAAAGTAGAAAACCAAAGTTTCTCGTGTTTCCACTCTAAAATGCATGAAATAACACTGTTCTATTGCTGAATATGTTAGGAAATAGATTGAAACAATCTGCCGATGGCTTCTACAATTCTTGATGGAAATCGCTTATTTCTCTAATGTTATTGTTTAAAGCGTATTTAAGCGCTTAAAATGATCAAAATAAGCATGAAAATCACTATTTTAATAACTGGATTTCGATCAGAGAACCACAGTAAATCACACAAAGTACAACTTATGCAAATGTCTGGAACGAATCTAAAGTAGAAAACCAAAGTTTTCTCGTGTTTCCACGTCTAAAATGCATGAAATAACACTGTTCTATTTGCTGAATATTGTTAGGAAATAGATTGAAACAAATCTGCCGATGGCATCTACAATTCTTGATGGAAATCGCTTATTTCTCTAATGTTATTGTTTAAAGCGTATTTAAGCGCTTAAAATGATCAAAATAAGCATGAAAATCACTATTTTAATAACTGGATTTCGATCAGAGAACCACAGTAAATCACACAAAGTACAACTTATGCAATATGTCTGGAACGAATCTAAAGTAGAAAACCAAAGTTTTCTCGTGTTTTCCACGTCTAAAATGCATGAAATAACACTGTTCTATTGCTGAATATTGTTAGGAAATAGATTGAAACAAATCTGCCGATGGCATCTACAATTCTTGATGGAAATCGCTTATTTCTCTAATGTTATTGTTTAAAGCGTATTTAAGCGCTTAAAATGATCAAAAAGCATGAAAATCACTATTTTAATAACTGGATTTCGATCAGAGAACCACAGTAAATCACACAAAGTACAACTTATGCATAATGTCTGGAACGAATCTAAAGTAGAAAACCAAAGTTTTTCTCGTGTTTCCACGTCTAAAATGCATGAAAAACACTGTTCTATTGCTGAATATTGTTAGGAAATAGATTGAAACAAATCTGCCGATGGCATCTACAATCTTGATGGAAATCGCTTATTTCTCTAATGTTATTGTTTAAAGCGTATTTAAGCGCTTAAAATGATCAAAATAAGCATGAAAATCACTATTTTAATAACTGGATTTCGATCAGAGAACCACAGTAAATCACACAAAGTACAACTTATGCAATATGTCTGGAACGAATCTAAAGTAGAAACCAAAGTTTCTCGTGTTTCCACGTCTAAAATGCATGAAATAACACTGTTCTATTGCTGAATATGTTAGGAAATAGATTGAAACAAATCTGCCGATGGCATCTACAATTCTTGATGAAATCGCTTATTTCTCTAATGTTATTGTTTAAAGCGTATTTAAGCGCTTAAAATGATCAAAATAAGCATGAAAATCACTATTTTAATAACTGGATTTCGATCAGAGAACCACAGTAAATCACAAAAGTACAACTTATGCAATATGTCTGGAACGAATCTAAAGTAGAAAACCAAAGTTTCTCGTGTTTTCCACTCTAAAATGCATGAAATAACACTGTTCTATTGCTGAATATGTTAGGAAATAGATTGAAACAAATCTGCGATGGCATACAATTCTTGATGGAAATCGCTTATTTCTCTAATGTTATGTTTAAGCGTATTTAAGCGCTTAAAATGATCAAAATAAGCATGAAATCACTATTTTAATAACTGGATTTCGATCAGAGAACCACAGTAAATCACACAAAGTACAACTTATGCAATATGTCTGAACGAATCTAAAGTAGAAAACCAAAGTTTTCTCGTGTTTCCCACTCTAAATGCATGAAATAACACTGT
>JACMZG010000977.1:17754-22754 GCA_018340805.1 Microvelia longipes
AATAATAAATATATAATAATAATAATAATAATAATAATAAATAATAATAATAATAATTAATTAAAATAATAATAAATAATAATAATAATAATAATAATAATTTTTACAATTCATTATTATTATTGTTAATAATTTTCTGTAAATCATTTTTAAAAAATTGATAAATTTTGATTTATTTGATGACAACATTTAAAAAATTTCCCCAAAAATTTTCCAAAAAATTTTGGGATTAAATATTACATAATTTCTTACTAACTGTTAAATGAAATTTAATTAATTAACTTTTAAATTAATATAACTTTGTTTCCAATAATTAAATAAGGCAAATAAACTGTCCGCTAATTTTATTTTTTTTTGTTCTTTCTAATGATATATAAATCATATTATCGAACCTAAAATTAAAGAAACGAAACACATTTTATTAAAAAAATTATTGCACTAAAATTTATGACAAAGATATTTTTGCAAGTATTACATCATTGCATAATAATTCTTAAGTAAAATTTAATTAATTAATTTTCAAATTAATATAACTTTTTTCATCTGAGACATATACGAAAAGTAAGGAATGGATCTGATTTCCCTTTCTTTGCTCTTTCTAATAATATGTAAATCATATTAATACACCTTAAATTAAAGAAAATAATAATTTTTTTAAGAAAAATTATAAATTAAGGAAAACTCCCAGCCTCCGATAAACTTAAACCTCGAATAACTTTGTGAATAATAAAGTTTTTTGGTATATTTAAACTGATTCCTACTCAACTTTTTACGCTCTTTCATTAGATATATAATTCAATTCAGTACAATGTGTATTTCTTCAAACTCCAGCGGCCAAATCCAAAAATTAAGGAAACCTCTCATAAACTTAAATTTAGTCATAACTTTAGTAAAAATTGAGATATATAAGAGATTTTAGTATGATTCGATGTAGAATTTTTTCTCTAACTGATAATTAAATAAACATTTAATAATATCAGCAAAAAGTGATAATTATGTTTAATCACGTGTATTTTTAATGAACCAACATAAATGTCTAAACTATTGCTAAAAAATTTTAAATTTGAAATAAAAATTAGTACATTTAACAGAGAATTAAAAATTATACTAGAAAAGCAATTTGAGCTTAATAAACATAATAAATACAAACAAAAGATAAAAAAATTTTTAAAATTTTTACACAAATTTTCAAAGAGAAATGCCCTAAATTTCTTATTTTTAACCGTTTTTGATAAATTTTTTCGCTAACCATATTAAGAAACAGTTTTACATCTAAATAAATATATTTGGAAACAATAAATTAATACTAAAGTCGCCGGTTTCAGGAATGCTACCCAAGGTATATATCCACAGTATATATGTGAGCTGACTATTTAATTATAGTTGATTAGTTGAAATATACTGATTGATTATTTGTTGGCTCATATAAAATCTATCAATTGTTAATACAATTGTGGATCAGTACAGAATATTTGTTAGTAGCCCTACAGCCAACGCAGCGATAATCCTTAAATAATCTTTATGATTGTTTACGTTTATACATATTCGTCCGGGTGAATATAGCAGCAGCATTGTAGCAGTTGCAATTTCATTTTCTCTGTCCAGGCCTGTATCTTGTCAGATTTAATTGATTAATTCAATTAATTACCTATCATTTATGAGGTTTAACGAATAAAGAAATAGTTGCTTTGCAATTATAACGAATGACCTAATGTAGCTGTGTTTTAAATATGCAGTTATGCGATTGAATATTAACGAAATGACTCGCTTAGGCGGTCGTATATATATAAATATCTGGTTGATCCTGCCAGTAGTCATATGCTTATCTCAAGATTAAGCCATGCATGTCTAAGTACACAGTTTTATAAACTGAAACCGCGGATGGCTCATTATAACAGCTATTATTTAAGAGATATAATCTATTTGCCACAAGATAACTGTGGTAATTCTAGAGCTAATATTTTAAAAGAATGCCGTGACTCACGAAGCGGCGGATTTATTAGATCAAAACTAACCTGTCGCAAGGCAGAATTTTGATGACTCTGGATAACTTCACTGATCGTACAACCTTAGTGTTGACGACGAATCTCTTGAAATGGCTGACCTATCAACTTTCGATGGTAAGATCAAAGCTTACCATGGTTGTAACGGGTAACGGGGAATCAGTGTTCGATTCCGGAGAGGGAGCCTGAGAAACGGCTACCACATCCACGGAAGGCAGCAGGCGCGAAAATTACCCAATACCGGTTCGGTGAGGTAGTGACAATAAATAACAATATGGGCCCTAGTGGTTTCATAATTGCAATGAGAATATTTTAAATACTTTATCAAGTATCAATTGGAGGGCAAGTCTGGTGCCAGCAGCCGCGGTAATTCCAGCTCCAAAAGCGTATATTAAAGTTGTTGCAGTTAAAAAGCTCGTAGTTGAAATTGAGGAAATGATTCTTTATGAGGTCTATGACCGAGTGTTGAATCTTCCTTCACCGTCGTGTATATTGTTAAGTCACTTTATTGGGATTTTTCAATAACCGACAAGTTTACTTTGAAAAAATTAGAGTGCTTAAAGCAGGCTTATGCCTGCATATTGTTGCATGGAATAATGAAATAAGACTTCGGTTTTATTTTGTTGGTTTTCGAAACTGAAGTAATGATTAAAAGAGACTGCCGGGGGCATATGTATGCTGGTGCTAGAGGTGAAATTCTGAGACCATCAGCAGACAATCTACTGCGAAAGCATTTGCCAAGAATGTTTTCATTAATCAAGAACGAAAGTCAGAGGATCGAAGACGATCAGATACCGTCCTAGTTCTGACCATAAACTATGCCAACTGACAGTTAGCGATGATAATTTATCATCTTGCTAGAAGTCACCGGGAAACCAAAGTCTTTGGGTTCCGGGGGAAGTATGGTTGCAAAGCTGAAACTTAAAGGAATTGACGGAAGGGCACCACCAGGAGTGGAGCCTGCGGCTTAATTTGACTCAACACGGGAAATCTCACCCGGTCCGGACACTGTGAGGATTGACAGATTGATAGCTCTTTCTTGATTCGGTGGGTGGTGGTGCATGGCCGTTCTTAGTTGGTGGAGCGATTTGTCAGGTTAATTCCGATAACGAACGAGACTCTAACTTGCTAAATAGTGTATTTATTTTAACTCGTAAATGATCACTTCTTAGAAGAATAAATAGCGTCTAGCTAAATGAAAAAGAGCAATAACAGGTCTGTGATGCCCTTAGATGTCCGGGCCGCACGCGCGCTACAATGGCAGTTCCAACAAGTATCCCCTTACTAGAAATAGTTGGGCAATCTTGTGAAACACTGTCGTATCAGGGATTGCGAATTGTAATTATTTCGCATGAACGAGGAATTCCTAGTAAGCGCAAGTCACTAGCTTGCGCTGATTACGTCCCTGCCCTTTGTACACACCGCCCGTCGCTACTACCGATTGAATGGTTTAGTGAGATTGTTGGATTCTGGTCTAAGAAATGGCAACATTTCTATGAATGGGAAAAGACACTCAAACTTGATCATTTAGAGGAAGTAAAAGTCGTAACAAGGTTTCCGTAGGTGAACCTGCGGAAGGATCATTATAGTTCATAACAGTTTAACTCGTAACTAAAATTAGTGTATCATGATACTGATGCATCAATGCTATTTTGAGTTGTAAGCAAATGTGAATTGATTTTTCGGGTCAATTCTATTTTGCAATAGGTTCAGGATACAACTTGGCTTAGCATTAAACTCTTTCTCAGGGTGCCTATGTCGTGTGAATAGAAATATTTGCGTGGCAAGTACAGTGCATACTTTAAATTGGCGTATGCAATACGGATTTTGAATTTATTCATTATCTGGCACTGATCTAAACAATATCAAAGCGTGATCAAGATATTGTGCAAGGCTTAAATATTTCAGTAAAGATTGTTTACGTATTTGTCCGAGTCGCGACTACCTGATGCTTTGTAGGTTAATACCGAAATTGTTGCGATAAATCTTGGATTGGCTATAAATATGTTTACAAAATTGAAAGAGAGCCCTGAGAACGTCTATAATTTAATTTTATAATAGTATTGCAAAAGCAATACGGGTCCTCGATTTCATTATTGAGTTGATCAAAATAGAGTATGGATCGCCTAATAGCATCTGTATTAATAACCACTTTAAGCGATGGATCACTCGGCTCACACGTCGATGAAGAACGTAGCAAAATACGTGAATTAATGTAAAATGCACAACGCTCTGATCATTGACAATTTGAACGCAAATGGCGGCTATTGGTAAACCTTTAGCCACGGCTGTCTGAGGGTCGGCATTGTATTTATCATTACGTTCAATAGTAATGTTTTGAGGGGTTCACTTTTGGCGTTTATTTTGTCGAAAGTGCCTCTTTAAGGTGATAGTGTATTTCGGTACACCTCTATGGAAACATAGAGTTTATGTTGAATTCGTAATTTATTGCGTTTTTAACAAATCGAGTATGTGGAATGTTCTGGATTATTAAAATTACTTTCGGTTTTAATTAGCTGGAGCCACGGCTTTATGAGTTGTGCTCTAGTGATACGTTAGTAAGAGTAAATAATCAATTTATTTTAAGGAACATTTCATTATGCATATTTGATTTATTACCCGACCTCAGATCAGACGAGATTACCCGCTGAACTTAAGCATATCATTAAGCGGAGGAAAAGAAACTAACAAGGATTTCCCCAGTAGTGGCGAACGACCGGGAATTAGCCCAGCACCGAATCCTGTATCTTTGATATTGGGAATTGTGGTGTAAGGTTGCGTTTTTAATTGAAGATGATACTCCAAATTCACTTGATTGTGATGTTGTCCATAGAGGGTGTTAGGCCCGTTGGAGTGTTTGAAACTATTATTGATGCTTCCTATGAGTCGGATTGTTTGAGAATGCAGTCCAAATTGGGTGGTAAACTCCATCTAAGGCTAAATACTTGTGTGAGTCCGATAGCAAACAAGTACCGTGAGGGAAAGTTGAAAAGAACT
>JACMZG010000977.1:27754-30988 GCA_018340805.1 Microvelia longipes
GTGTATTTTTAATGAACCAACATAAATGTCTAAACTATTGCTAAAAAATTTTAAATTTGAAATAAAATTAGTACATTTAACAGAGAATTAAAAATTATACTAGAAAAAGCAATTTGAGCTTAATAAACATAATAAATACAAACAAAAAGATAAAAAAAATTTTAAAATTTTTACACAAATTTCAAAGAGAAATGCCCTAAATTTCTTATTTTTAACCGTTTTTGATAAATTTTTTCGCTAACCATATTAAGAAAACAGTTTTACATCTAAATAAATATATTTTGGAAACAATAAATTAATACTAAAGTCGCCGGTTTCAGGAATGCTACCCAAGGTATATATCCACAGTATATATGTGAGCTGACTATTTAATTATAGTTGATTAGTTGAAATATACTGATTGATTATTTGTTGGCTCATATAAAATCTATCAATTGTTAATACAATTGTGGATCAGTACAGAATATTTGTTAGTAGCCCTACAGCCAACGCAGCGATAATCCTTAAATAATCTTTATGATTGTTTACGTTTATACATATTCGTCCGGGTGAATATAGCAGCAGCATTGTAGCAGTTGCAATTTCATTTTCTCTGTCCAGGCCTGTATCTTGTCAGATTTAATTGATTAATTCAATTAATTACCTATCATTTATGAGGGTTTAACGAATAAAGAAATAGTTGCTTTGCAATTATAACGAATGACCTAATGTAGCTGTGTTTAAATATGCAGTTATGCGATTGAATATTAACGAAATGACTCGCTTAGGCGGTCGTATATATATAAATATCTGGTTGATCCTGCCAGTAGTCATATGCTTATCTCAAAGATTAAGCCATGCATGTCTAAGTACACAGTTTTATAAACTGAAACCGCGGATGGCTCATTATAACAGCTATTATTTAAGAGATATAATCTATTTGCCACAAGATAACTGTGGAATTCTAGAGCTAATATTTTAAAGAATGCCGTGACTCACGAAGCGGCGGATTATTAGATCAAAACTAACCTGTCGCAAGGCAGAATTTTGATGACTCTGGATAACTTCACTGATCGTACAACCTTTGTGTTGACGACGAATCTCTTGAAATGGCTGACCTATCAACTTTCGATGGTAAGATCAAAGCTTACCATGGTTGTAACGGGTAACGGGGAATCAGTGTTCGATTCCGGAGAGGGAGCCTGAGAAACGGCTACCACATCCACGGAAGGCAGCAGGCGCGAAAATTACCCAATACCGGTTCGGTGAGGTAGTGACAATAAATAACATATGGGCCCTAGTGGTTTCATAATTGCAATGAGAATATTTTAAATACTTTATCAAGTATCAATTGGAGGGCAAGTCTGGTGCCAGCAGCCGCGGTAATTCCAGCTCCAAAAGCGTATATTAAAGTTGTTGCAGTTAAAAAAGCTCGTAGTTGAAATTGAGGAAATGATTCTTTATGAGGTCTATGACCGAGTGTTGAATCTTCCTTCACCGTCGTGTATATTGTTAAGTCACTTTATTGGGATTTTTCAATAACCGACAAGTTTACTTTGAAAAAATTAGAGTGCTTAAAGCAGGCTTATGCCTGCATATTGTTGCATGGAATAATGAAATAAGACTTCGGTTTTATTTTGTTGGTTTCGAAACTGAAGTAATGATTAAAAAGAGACTGCCGGGGGCATATGTATGCTGGTGCTAGAGGTGAAATTCTGAGACCATCAGCAGACAATCTACTGCGAAAGCATTTGCCAAGAATGTTTTCATTAATCAAGAACGAAAGTCAGAGGATCGAAGACGATCAGATACCGTCCTAGTTCTGACCATAAACTATGCCAACTGACAGTTAGCGATGATAATTTATCATCTTGCTAGAAGTCACCGGGAAACCAAAGTCTTTGGGTTCCGGGGGAAGTATGGTTGCAAAGCTGAAACTTAAAGGAATTGACGGAAGGGCACCACCAGGAGTGGAGCTGCGCTTATTTGACTCAACACACGGAATCTCATCAAAACACCCGGTTCCGGGACGGACTGTGAGGATTGAACAGATTTGATACTCTTGCTTTCTTTTCCTTTTTGCTCGGCACTTTTTCTTTCGGGTGATTGAATGTGTGGTTTCGGGGACAAGCAGTTAAAAAAATAAACTATTTAGATGGCCGTCAAGTTAGAGTCTTCTTTTTACCAATGTCGTTGTATAAAATCCTTTAGGATCAAATAATCGGAGGGAATTAACCCTTGACAATGCTCCACTCAATTCTAGAGAACGGCCCCAAAGTGCAACTACCACAACACCTCGGATCAAGAAGAAGCTAATTTCACCTTGTCAATTACACGAAACCTGCACAAGTGGTTCGGACCGGTGAAACTAGCACTCGCTAACTGGTTGGCCTCAATTTAAGACAGACCAGGCCTACCTTCTGGGGGCCTATTTCCGTCAATTCCTTTATAAGTTTTCTATTGACAATATGAGCCAACTCCGATAACATGTACCCCTCGCGGAACCCTAGACTGGTTATTGCCCGGAAGTGAACATTTACAATAAGCAGTGATATACTAGCTTTAAATCATGTCAGCTAAAACTAAGAGGTTCCAAATAATGGCCATAAGTTTGATTCGGCAGAACTAGGAGACGGGTACTGATCTCTTTCGGAGAGTCCTATGTCCCGTGACTTTCGTGGTGAATTAACTCGAAAACCATTGCTTGGGAATGCCTTCGCCCAGTAAGAGCCCATCGAGGTTGCGTCGCGCTAAGCAATTATGGCCACTTATGTCCCACCCGAAACCCAATAGCATATGTCCATCCCCGAGTCTTCACTTCTTTTAAATGAAATACAGTTTAGGGCACATCTCTTGTGAAAACACTGCATGTTCTCGAAATACCAAACTAAAAGGAATTGCGAATTGTAATTATTCGAACACCGGAAGAGTCGTAATACGTAGGTCATTATTCCATGCAAAATCCATTAAGACGAACAAGTCACTGCACTAACGTCTTGCTGCTGTCTGATATAAAAGCGTTCCCTGCTTTCGTAAATCACCTTTTGCAAAAGCCGTAATCAGCTACTCTGTCGGTATGAAAATCACCATAAGTGAGCATTTGACATGTAACAAGTTAGTAGAAGATTGTCATGGATCTGCTGGTCGATCAGAGAAATGGAAGGACACACACACTTTCTTCTATGTCAAATATTAGACGCTCCGGATAACAAGGTACACCTATAATTCACCTTCTAGAATTTCTATCACCTACGA
>JACMZG010000978.1:0-13315 GCA_018340805.1 Microvelia longipes
TGCCTTGTTATATAGAGACACATAAGTATAATATAGATCATTTTATTAACAAAATAAAAGACATAATGTAGTATTTTATTTGTAATGTTTGAATATTGTAGTTTTTATAAAAACTCATATATTAGTATCAAATACACGCACATTAGAAATAACAGCAGCAGGTCTGTATGTCAAATTAAGTAAAAAAGAAGTTGACAATGACAATAAAATTACAAAGCTATACAGCAAATACAATAGAATTATTAAAAATATTTTAGTTTGGATCAACTGAGAGCCAATGATAATCACGGAAAAATGCTGATCGTTCAAAGTTGTGGGGTCTACAAGCATTCTTCGTCAACAACTTTTGGTTGGATGTACGATCAAATCCAAAGAGTAGGGTCTAAATGAACCAATGGTATCCTTCTGTTATTTGATTGGATGTCAAGTAATCAAACTCAATACAAACAATTTAGAATATTTACAGCTTATTTTTTTAATAATTGATGACATGCTCAAGATGCTACAATTTTAACATAGTACATTAACACATAAACTGATAATAAATTGCATTTTTGCTAAAAACCTGTACAAACACCAACTAAATAAAAACATCAAATCTAATTTAAACTAGAAGTGTCTGAAAAAGTCCAGGAGGTGAACTAAATGTCGCGTACTCAATTATTACATGGTGCGCACAAATGATAAGGCACCAAAAAAGTTTTTTGTTGGAAGTATGATAATGAATCTTCTTCTTTATATTATAAAATATAAGAAGTATATAATTATGTGAGTTTTTCTGTAAAGTGATTTTTTGTTGAAATTTCTAGAGTTGCTACGCGTGGCTTAATTTATAACGTTAAAAGTTTAATGAAACGCTACTAATTTATTGTCTGATAAAGGGAACTAAGGAGAAGGTTAGGGCAACAAGGAGTGTCTGGGCTGAAATGCATACTCCTGTCTAAAGAATTTGTAAAGCTATATATTTGCCTAATGTGTCACTTCCATAGATATATCGCTAGGCAATATCAATTGAATTGAAACATGAAAAAGTAAAGGACACCTCGGTTATAATATAATAGAATAAGCAGTGCAAAAAACACAATTAGCCCTTAATGTAAAGGGTATGCCCCACTAGTAATTATTTCTATTGGCATACTTATCAACCTGTAATATTATCAGATAGTTCACTGCTAGTATCTATATCTACCAACAAACAACAAACAATTAGAATACTCTAAACACTTAGTAAAATAAATTTTAAAATTAAAGAAACAAAAAGAGTTAATGTTAGAATGGTAAAAATTTATCAAAGTATGGTTGAATAATTCAATTTTAGGAAACATTCATGAAACTGCATACAAATTAGACTTATTATTGCACAATTGAAAAAAAGATTTAAACTAACCATCATATAATTAAGAGAATTGATTGAAGTTAGGAGAGTCCCAGTAAGCATTAAAGATAAATAATATGCTCATGCACATTGTAATTACTAGGAAGGGGAGGGGGCTAAGGTCCCCTTTCCAAGCCCCCCTTTTTAAAAAAGCCCGCTATTAACCCTTTCAGGACAGAGTGTTGGGTAGGGGAGTGAGCCAGGCCTATTCTCTGTAGACTTCCTAGTACAGGTTCCTTCATACCATGAACACCCTTGGACCACAAAGGACCCCGCAGAATGAACCCCTGAAAGAGTTAATTATCCATTGGCCCTGATAGGATTAAATATCCATCCATTGGCCCTGAAAGGGTTAATTATATCCATGGCTCTGAAAGGGTAAATTATATCCATGGCCCTGAAAGGGTTAATTATCCATTGCTCTGAAAGGGTAAATCCATTGCCCCCTGAAAGGGTAATTATATCCATTGGCTGAAAAGGTTAATATATCCATTGCTCTGAAAGGGTAATTAAACCATTGGCCCTGAAAGGGTTAATTATATCCATTGGCCGAAAGGTTATTCATTTCACCCTCCATAGTATAAAACACAGTTATTATCAGTTGACAGAGGGAGCCAATGAGGCTAGTCGTGGATGTTAAACACATCCCATTTCACATCAGACCAACCTTTTGGTTTGTCAACACAATTTTCCAACTTGTAATCAACTGAATAGTCGAGTGCAATAGTAAAGGCTGAGCCCCTCTCTAATCTCCTCATACACTGCTCTCACACCAAATACAAACCATTTAATTAAGTCATTTAAAGGGGGGGGGGGAATTGAAAGAAGAGATTTGTCTACTAACTCTAAAGGAACCAGAGCTTAAAGAGAAACCTGGATCCTACAAGCTTAAATTTAAGTTGACATTTGTGTACTAAACACTGCTAATAATCCTTTAAATAATAAAGAATCCAAAATTCTTTTTAGTAAAATTAATGAAGCATTAATTCAATTGAATGGAAATTTCATCTAAATAAATACAATAGACAGGTGTACTGATTCTATGAAGTTGGCAGCCATGACTAATGATAAGAAGAGTTACCCGCCCTCATACTTTTCCTAAATAAATAGAGGGTTTGGCATTAAAATCGTTAATTTAAATTTGTTAAATTTTAAAAAAATAATAAAAGAGTTACAACTCGTACAACAATTTCCAAATTGAAAGCCGCTTTGCTCGATCCTGCTACACAGCAATAATATTGCTCACCTCTTTTTGAAACGCGGCTTATAATAAAATGTTTTTTTTTTAATAAATATCAATGAAAATATTTAAAAGTGGCTAAAACAGTGTTGAAAGTGTGTAATACAATAAACATTAACACAATAGAACATTAATACAATAAAATTGATATAGATAAAGGTCACTGATAAGTGGTATGGAGCATAAAGGCCATATGCTCAATTTCACTGAATGGTTTGCTTGAGCGTTAAGATTCTTGCCTATCTCTACTATCCTAGTGGTCATACTGATCAGCAGCTTCATACGGAAAGCGTTGTTATATGAAATTTTTTACATGAGTCAAAAAACCACTATGGTATTTTAGCCCAATGTTTGGTCTTTACTTTTAGTCTCTAGTGCCCCCCCCCCTTCAAATGACTTTATATAAAACAAAACAAAAATACCAATCTTTTATGTAAAACCAAAGTCTCAAGATAAAACCTTTACAAAGTAGATTTATTCAACCAACGACTTTTCAAAGTTGAATATTATGTTCAACTTTCTACTTTACCATCAACTTGTGTGTCGTTCTGTTGGGTTTTCATCTGCTTGATCTCTTCGAGAGCATCGTCATACTTTTCGACATTAGGTCAAATGACTTTCTCAGATCTGTCAGTTCTTTGCGGAGGGATCCTAGACCTTGTAACTCTGTTTTGATTTGTGTAAGTACCTCAATCACTTCATCGTTGGATGCTTTAGGGGTATTAGATTTAGGTGTTCTAGCGGGAGGTTTAGCTTTCGGTTTTTTAGGAGATCTAGAAGATCTTCGTTTTTTGCCTTTAGGAGAGTAATCTTCGTCATCGTTAGATTCCGGAGCGTCAGAATTGTTGTTTTCAGATTCGTCTTCGTTATAACCGATTTTCTCCCTTCTTTTCAGCATTAGAAGGGCGAGTCGGCCGTCCAGCCGGCCTCTCTATAGAATCGACACAAAAATTACAATGCCACTCTAGTTTCTTTACAGGACCTAAGCTTTCCCAATCAGCTTTCTTGATACCGCTGCACTCATCTCCAAAATGCAATTTATCGCCGCACTTTCCACACTTAGCATAGCTCTTACCAAGGTCTTTCCCGCAATAATTACACTCTGCAACCATTTTAAACCACTAAATACAAACAAAATGTAAAAACAAATATTAATGTAGAAATCAACAAGTTGTTTTCCACAAAAGTAAACAAACAAAGATCTTCTTCTTCTTTTCAATGTCAACAAAAGGATTTCTCATGGTTCCTCCCTTTTTTCTTCGCTTAACTTTTTTAGTCGTTTAAACGTATTAAATTAAATATAAAAAATAGGTTATAATTAATAATATTTAATTACTTAATGAAATAACATCAAACACGTCAAGTATTTAAGAAAAAATCAAATAGGCTTTTGATAAAAGAAGCCCGGCAAACCTGATTTTTACCGCCTTTTTTAAATTTAATTTGTATGACCAAAAAATCATAAGGCAACCTTAAAAGTTAGTGCATAAAAAATGGACAAAATCGAATGAGAAACTCAGATTTATTTAGTTGTGTGGGCGTTGCATTAGATTATCGAGTTAGTACAAAAAAGAGATAATCAGTGTTTTAAATAAAAACAACTGGCTGCTAGTCTGAATATATAACAGTCTTCTTATAATAATCTATCTATAAGAGAGATTATAATTAAATATATTATATATTATAAGATATGATAGATTTTATTTGGTGCTTATGAGATTGTTTGGATAATGAAAGTTGGGTTGAGGGTGAAAGAAGAATCGATTCAAATTTGCTTTCAGATTCCAGGAATATATAGCGCTACAAAGTTTTATAATATATATATATATATATATATATATATAATATATATATATATATATTATATATATATATATATATATATAATTTTTTTCCTTTTAGTAGTAACCCTACTATAGTAGGTATGGGACATGCTTTTGAAAACAATAGATATTTGTACATTACTTCGTTCTTTTTGAGAAATGTTTTTTTTCGGCTGTTCTTTTCTTTCTACAGTAAAATTTTAAATCTTCTAAACGATAGTTTTCTTTTAAATTTAATGTCTTGTGTTTTTCCTGTGTTCGATATTTTTTTATCTTATGAAAAATAATAATATTATATTAATATCGTTGAAAAACCGGGAAAAGAAAACATGAAAACTGCAGAAAAATATCACCTAATATGTCTTCTACCATGTCTTGCTAAAATCTTAGAGAGGCTAATGGATTTTACACCATTTATATTCAAACAATTTACTCAACCAAACCAATTCGGATTCCACTCTTAGACTAACACAACAGACGCTATTATGAAAGTTAAGAAATTTGTGGAAAACCATTTCAAAATTAAAATACGAGTAGCCCTAGTATCATTAGACGTAGAAGGAGCATTTGATGCTGCGTGGTGGCCTATGATAATACATCGTTTAAGAACAAAAAACTGTCCAGGAAACTTACTATCCTTAACACAATCATATTTCGCAGATAGAACTAACTAACAATCGACTCATATAAAATAATAGATAAACCTACATGTGGATGTCCCCAAGGATCATCTAGTTCACCGGGGTTCTGGAATATCTGTATTTACAGTCTACTTGATTTAATTCTGCCACCTAATTGCCTTGCAATCGCTTTCGCTGATGGACTATCTGTTGTTAAGTGCCGCAAGAACAGAAGAAGAGCTTGAAGCCATTACAAACGAAGCACTAAGACACATAAATCAATGGGCTAATCAAAACAAATTAAAATTGAGTAAAGATAAATCTCAGTTTATATATTACCAGAAAAGGAAAAAACCCTAAATTTGTTTTAGACACAAAAATTAAAATCTGAATTTTTAAAATACTTAGGATTATTTGACGCACGATTGGACATGGAGAAAACACATTCGAACACATACTAGCAAAATCCAATCATTTATTCACATCTTATCAAGATTAGCCAAAGTTCATTGGGGATTAGGTTGCAAAGCTCTAAAATTCATATATGATAGTGCATTTTGCCCAATGATAACAAATGCAGCTCCAGTGTAGATAGCTATCTACACTGATGAGATGGACGGACATCTAAAATAAATCAAAAAATTGTTAAATCACGTCAGCGATTCTCTAATCTCCTAATAAGTGTGTAATGAGTGTGATGTGTGTGAGGTGTATGTATTATGTATGTAAGAGTTCTGTTTCTACCTATTCGTATGGCACATTATAACTTTCGAAGACTTTCTTAAATCGAGAACTTGCCATATAGCAATGGCAAGGGCAAGATATTTGAGGGGGTTAAAAAACCTATTTGTTGGTGAAACATCAACCCGAGGTATGACATTATGGAAAAATTTTAAAAAAAACTGGCCGTTGAAAAGTACAACTCTATCATTGGCCCATGCTTGAGCATAGAAACCTGCGTCTTTATTAGTCTTAAAATAAGAGAAGATGACGACAAAACTTAATTCGTTTAAATTTCGCATTATAAAGCAATATTTTACACGTTTTAAATAAGCTGCATGGTCTTACAAAGATTTCAAAATAATTAAAAAGTTTTGTAGAATACTCGATTGGATAATGATTTGTTGCGAGTAGCGGGCTACCATTGTAATGTTTTATGAAGTCTTTTCTTTTTCAATACTGTTAAATCGTCATCTCTTGAAGAAACCAGCATTACTTGTTGTGAATAAAACAGGGTTTCCCGGAGACAAAGCAATACGTTGTTGCTATTATGTTTCGTGGACTTTACGTCTCTAGAAATTGACGGTTATTTTTATTCGTAAATTTTGTATGATTATTCGTTCCAGTTTGTCTGTTTTCGTGTATTTTTAACTTAATTTCGTATATTTTTGTTTCAATGATTGTATAATTTTGTGATAGTGTATATTTAGTTATTAGATTGTTATAAGTGAGTTCATTGTCATCTTTACATTTATCATCTCTTATAACATCTTACACTTGTAAAATTTAATTTTAGTCATTCATTTTTGCTTCATTTTTATTCTGTTTTTAGGTTTAGACATGAGTTCCGAGTATGATTATAACGCGCCGCAATTTTTAGTCAACTTTGAAGAGTCAACGGACGGCGATGATGATTTTTTTGGTGAGATTTGTTTTATTCAAAACTTTTGAACCTTGATCAAAGGTCACTGAAACCGTTTTAAAGATCATATCATGATGTTTAAAGGCGATATCATGATCTGGTCACTAATTACACGGTCTTCTAATCTATTTGAAGTAGGTATGTCTTATAATGTAAAGTATAAAGAAGACTAAGATAGATTTGTGCTGAAGTGTCAAGGTCAAATCAAGCCATACATTAAGATGACTTCTCATAACCTGACATTTTATTGACAAAAGTTTTTTTTGTGATCGTCTTCACATTTATTTATATTATATATGTGCTATAATAGCACTATCGATAATTTGTTCCTTTACTTCTGTAACACTATATTGGCAAATTTGCATATGAAAATTACGCTTATGAGTTGTTAAGCATGACTAAGTTAAGGAAGGGATTGACTCCTGATACCAAAAGTTATGAATAAAATGAGGTTATGTATATATATATATATATATATATATTATAATATATATATATATATATATATATATATATATATGTCCTGGACTCTATGGGGATTTAAGGCAGTGAACTACCTTGAGACCTTTCCCAAAAAAGAGTTTGAAACTAGTCCTGTGGAACCTGAACTTAATACTAGATACACTATGCTGTTAGTTTTTATTTTATTGGTCATTGAAGTTTTAACTTTTTGTAATGTTTAGATGCAAAGGATGGTTCTAGCAAATCGAGTATTGAGGCAATAAAGTCACCTCTCAAGAATGCTGCAGAGCATGACTCTGAGAATAAGGAAAACATCCCTTCTGATGAAGAGAATGAGTAAGTTAATGTTTCTTTTTCTTTAATTATTAATTAATAAATCAAATGATTCTTTATTACAGTTATTTATTATAAAAATATGAATAACCCAATAAGGATAATATTCTGATTTGAATTCAGAATATATGATTAAATACAAACTGTGTACCTACGAAAATCTAACAGCAGGGTTTTTTGGAAGTAAATGTAAGCCCCTATAAAAGATAGTTTTACATGATAAATAAAAGTTTAATTATTTGAAAGGTAAGAAAATCTTGGTGAGAGGAAAAAGCATGTGCTAATACTGGTTCAAGTCTACTTTTAAAATATTTTAGTCTAGATTGCATATCTTTTGTATTATTAATAATATGTATGCTCAATTTTTTTGAGTTTGATTTAGTTTCTTAATTGTGATTAATAAGAGTATTTTAGCTGTGGTTATTGTAAAGATTATTGTACAAATAGATATTTCCTTAAAAATATTTTTTTAAGAATCATAAAAGTACATACTAATCTGATACCAGAATTAACAAATTAAAGACTATTTTGAAACCATAAAATTGGTTTCTTAAGTTAATGTGCTGTAACTTAGGGGTAGGGAGTCAAACCTTTTTGTCCTCTGTCCCTTCAAACACTCTGATGACGATTTTGAAATTTGGGATGCTTATCCTACTATTTTAATTTTGTTTCAGGTTGAACAATTCATTTTCTCAGATCAAGATCAAAGGTAATAAGTTTGATGGCATAGAGTTAGCCGTTGAGGAGGACCGTAAGAGTCATCCCATGCTAACCAGGCAGGATGTCTCTATACTTTCTCCTAAACTTAGTCTTCAGCTGCGCAGCAGGTATCTTTCGTCATTGAAATTATTTGTAAGAGTTATCATTTATTTAATCAGGTCACTCTTGACCTGCCATTAGTTTACATACTTACTGTACTCATGCTTGAATATTAGGGGTCCATTTTCAGCGATTTGATTGTTCTGTAGCAGGGGGGTGTCCCATGGTAGCGGAGAAAATAATAAAGAGTCAATTAAAATCCTAGGGTTTTTATTATTATTATTATTGTATTTATTAATATACATTATTATACATTTGAATTATACAATTGAACATTATCAATTGATTGTTCTTTAAATTGGAAAATTCATATCAGTGATGTAAGTAGTAAACTCAGTTCTGTTTTGTTTATGCTTCGAAAGCTTAGCACTACTGTTGACTTGAAAACCTGCAAGCTGGCTTACTACGCTCATTTCCACTAACGATTATATATTGGCATCAGGGAAGGGAGCTGCCCCAAGTGCACACAATGTTTTTCTATTGCAAAAAAAGCTATTAGAATTATTTCAAAGTCTAAATATGATGCGCATTGTGCCAAACTTTTCAATGTTGCTAATTTAATTCAAAGAGAATAATAAGTACATGAATGTACATGTGTGTTGAATAAGTACATTCTTTTACTATTTGTGCTACATAAATTCATACAAAATTTTTAAGTACAGCAGAGCGCTGAGTTTTTGACTCTTTAGTGTGATATTTTTTCTTTTGAAAATAAAACAGAGTATACTACACTGTAACATTGTGGGATGTCCCAATACAGCTCAAAGAGCTAATATGTGCCAGTTTCCAAGAAATCAAGTAAAGATTTGTAAAATGGCAGGAGATAGTGTCTTGTCCTACTATTTTTACTGCTATTTTGGAGGACCAGTGCAAGTAGTCTGTCAAAGGTAGATGAAAGGGAAGTTGCAATCTTGCTGTTTAGGCTATTTTATCTTCCGATAAAGCTGTACTATTAAAGCTGGCTATTAAGGAAGACTGGCAAGTTAACACAGGCTCTCCTGGAGAGATATTCTTCCTGGTTAAGAGTAACCCTCTGGAGCAAGACTTAGGTTGAATAGGGACTTAAGGGAGAGTAGTTATAATAAATTATTGTTAAAAAATAATATTAGTAAGTAATAAAAGTCTTTATCAAGAGCTTGAAAAAAAGAGAAAATAATATCAATGAAACCTGCAGCCTTTGACAGCTAAATAACTTAACTAAAGAAGAGGCATTTTACTGCCTCTAGACAGCTGGTGGACGCTGGAATTGCTTTAGGAAGAAGTCATTTTGGCAGGTATAATTGATCTCTAGGTCACTGCTGCAATAGACATTTGACAGGATTGTCCTAATGGGTATCAGAGGAAAGTAGTTGTACTAAAGGATTAGGATGATCAATAAGGGAGTCGTGGAATTTTCGATGGCAGGATTTGAAGAGGCCTTCCTAAATGGTGAGTTAGAAACATAAAATGCACCATTGATGATTTTCTTAAGATTTTTGGTGCAAGGGTTTAAAGGTGTTATGTGGTAAATCCAATGTTATTAGACTTGTTAAACTTGTGTTGCTGGAGAGAACAAATGTTTTATTAAGTGTTGGGTGTATGATCTGTTCTTTTTGTTTTTGGTGTATACAGATCTGTTCTGAAGATGTTCTGGTTGCTGAAGAGGAGAGAAACATGAAAAGGAAGAGAGCTCATCACCTTACCAAGGAAAGAACATTGCCAAGTACCAGTCACTGAGTGAGGCTATGTATCACTTCCAGAGAGACACGCCTCCACGATTCCGATCCAAACCCAGAAATACTGGTGAGCCCCTACTTTAAATATTAGAAGCCATTCAAGAAACAAAAAAATATTGAGTGTGTTGGTGTCGTTTAGAAAAGTCATTTCATCAAGAAAATAGACAATTTTAATATTTGTTTACACTCTGTAAGTCTGATTTTAATTGATATATCCATCAAAATTAAAAATAAATAGGTTAGTAGGGAGTTGTAGTAATCTACATAGGGATAGTTAGAAGATAACTATAGATAGCCACGTTATTTTACTAGAAGGAAGTAAGTGCTCAAATTAAAAAAAAAAAGTGTTCCGTCTTAATTGTCCAAAGCAAGCATTTTGTTACGTCTCCCCAAAAGAGCTGTAACTTTCCTTCCAACTACCATAACTTCCTAGTGAAAACAACTGTTGCTAACCCCCACTCTTACTCCTTGGTAGACTGAGAACACCACTGCATTCTTCTAATAGTCAGGTTAGATCCCACACAGGTCTGTGAGATAAGGAGGGACATAGGGAGGTCCCCTGTGCCGACTGCCTCGTGTCAAATAAAAATATATAAATTAGTATTGTTTCTAAATGTAAAACTTGTTTGATTTCAGTATTTGAAGGTAAAAGTAGCAAGGAAGCTGGTCCAAGCTCGAGTAAGATATGTGTTCCCAACACACCTCACTTCCTTTCTGATGCCAGACTGAGGAAGTGCAATCACAGTGAGCTAACCCAAGAGGAGAGGGAACTCCAAGACATACAGCAAGCTAAAGAGTCAGTATTGTTCATCTTAAACCAAACAGTGTCAATTAAACAAATTTCTTCAGCTCTTAAATGACACTTATAAGCCTAGTTGCTTTGTCTAATGACTTACAATCAACCATTAAACCTTAACTTAAAGAAACCATTGAATTGCTCTGAATTGATGTTCAACTAATCAGCATCTCTTTGTTAACACCAAATAGTTTTTTCTACACCCGATCTTTTACAACCAAAAGGGAAATTTTAGGGTTTAATAGACAGTGGTACTAATTTCACGAAGTCGACAGCCATGACTAAATATAAAGCGGATTACACACTTCTTGCTTTCCAAACAAACATATATCTGTATAGACGCTTTTTCAAAAAATAATACATTTATATTTATTAATTAAATTAACGAAGACTTCAGTCATTTTTTCACGAAGAGCTTTCGAAATGCACAAAGAGCTTTCACCCAGGGATCCTGAGCTTCTTCAGTTCAGAGAAAATTTTGAAAATTAATAAAATTTTGAATGTTTTTTTATGTCACATGTCTAACTAAGTAAATAAATTTTAAATGAAATTAGAAAAAGGTAAAGGAAAAATTAAGATTTTAAGATAATATTATAATAAATACTGCTAAGATTGTTAATGTCTTGTTTTTTGTTCAAGCTGACGAAGACAGTATGAACAAAAAACAAGATATTAACAATCAAACATATATTCAAAACAAATTTTAATCTTAGCAGTATTTATTATAATATTATCTTAAAATCTTAATTTTTCCTTTACCTTTTTCTAATTTCATTTAAAATTTATTTACATAAAAAAAACATTCAAAATTTTATTAATTTTCAAACTTTCTCATTTTGTCATTTTAAGAACTGAAGAAGCTCAGGATCCCTGGGCGAAAGCTCTTCGTGAATTTATTTTGAATAAATTTTAATAAAAAGGACTGAAGTTTTCGTTAATTTAATTGATATCACAATTTAAAACAGTCCTAAAAAGCTCTAAAGTTATTTATATTTATTGGCATTATTAAGTAATTAAATTATTTTTTATTTACTATTCTCCCCCCCCCCTGTATCAACCTCCCCCTGAAGGTGCTATCACCTACTTTTACTGCTAGAGGGAGGCATGCTACTGCTGTTATCATGGTCTGGTACCAGTATGGTTCATTGGAGATATATTATATTAATTAGATTTCACATTAATATTAGATTATTTTTAAACTATTTTACTTTAAATTGAGTAAATTTAATTTTAATTATTATCTATCCCATATATTCTTTAATTGTTGTTGTATAATGTAATTTAAAAATTGCTAGACGTTCATTTTAGATTGAGGTGCATTTTAAATTTGTGAGCTGATAAAAAGGTGGGGAGTCCCTAGTCTCTGTAGAGTAAAGGCAAGGTGAGAGGTACGTTCAGGTAAAGGTTCCATCAGGTACCTTTGTGGTACCTAATGAAAATTGCCATGCTGCCAGACCCCTTATCACTGTGTTATATTTACCCATGTCCTCTATAGTAGTATTAGTCTCTTTGTAATTTTAAAACCATTGATGATAAATGTTTTGTTTATTTTTAGGCAGTTCAAAAGAGTTGAATTGAATAAGAAGATATTTAATCCGGTGAAAGAAGTAGAGCGTGAGAAGAAGTTCACGGTGCCCCAGCCGTTTCACATCACCAATTTTCCCACTAAGGTAACATTTCTGGTTCTTATGGAATTAGGAATATTTTCACCAAAATAGCGATGATAGTTAATTACAAAACGCAACAAGGAAGACAATGTTTTTTCTTAAGTGTGCTTACTCTGAAAGCAAAAACTGTTGTGACACTTCCTTGGGTTTTCAAAGTAAATGCGCTTGAAAGGTTAAATAAAACCACGCTCATCATTCCAACCTCGGCACTGCACAGCATTATTTGTTTGTTGGTGTAAATATTACGATATATAATTAACACTGATACGGAGATTTTGATCTTAGAAAGCCTCACTTTTATTGCTCATATCCACTCAGAGCCCTTAAAACATCCAAAAAGGCACCCTAATTTTGATTGCTCATATCCACTCAGAGCCCTTAAAACATCCAAAAAGACACCCTAATTTGATATGATTTAGAATGAGCATCAGTGGAGTTTTCATAATGAAAGGAACAAAGAAAAGAATCTCTAAAAAAAGAATAGTTTATTCAGAGCACTTTCAACTTAACATCAGTTCCAGATATAATAAAGAAAAAACAGCTAAGTAAAGACATTAAAGGTAAGCAAATGTCAAATGTCAAGCAGTGGAATTAGCAGTTTTCCTTCTCTTCTTTTTCGACTCGACGACGTCTGTGAGTCGTAATAGACTGTGTCATTGTGTCATTCTCTTAGCCGTTTTTCTTTATGTTAGGTTGAAAGCGCTCTGAAAATTATTGTTTTGTAAAGATACTCTTTTCTTAGTTCTTTTAACCCTAGTTCCTAGTATTTCCATGGGTTTTTTAGGGAATTCCTTTTGTGAGCAATTTGCAATGAAGAGGGTGG
>JACMZG010000979.1:0-13230 GCA_018340805.1 Microvelia longipes
TGATCCATTTTAAGCACTTAAATACGCTTTAAACAATTTAGTAAAGCGATTTCCATCAGAATTGTAGAAGCCATCGGTCAGATTTGTTTCATCATTTCCTAACATGTTCAGCAATATAACAGTGTTATTTCATGCATTTTAGCAGTGGAAACACGAGAAAACTTCGGTTTTCTACTTTAGATTCGTTCCAGACATATTGCATAAGTTGTACTTTGTGTGATTTACTGTGGTTCTCTGATCGAAATCCAGTTATTAAAATAGTGATTTTCATGCTTATTTTGATCATTTTAAGCACTTAAATACGCTTTAAACAATAACATTAGAGAAATAAGCGATTTCCATCAAGAATTGTAGAAGCCATCGGCAGATTTGTTTCAATCTATTTCCTAACATGTTCAGCAATATAACAGTGTTATTCATGCATTTTAGCAGTGGGAAACACGAGAAAACTTCGGTTTTCTACTTTAGATTCGTTCCAGACATATTGCATAAGTTGTACTTTGTGTGATTTACTGTGGTTCTCTGATCGAAATCCAGTTATTAAAATAGTGATTTTCATGCTTATTTTGATCATTTTAAGCACTTAAATACGCTTTAAACAATAACATTAGAGAAATAAGCGATTTCCATCAAGAATTGTAGAAGCCATCGGCAGATTTGTTTCAATCTATTTCCTAACATGTTCAGCAATATAACAGTGTTATTTCATGCATTTTAGCAGTGGGAAACACGAGAAAACTTCGGTTTTCTACTTTAGATTCGTTCCAGACATATTGCATAAGTTGTACTTTGTGTGATTTACTGTGGTTCTCTGATCGAAATCCAGTTATTAAAATAGTGATTTTCATGCTTATTTTGATCATTTTAAGCACTTAAATACGCTTTAAACAATAACATTAGAGAAATAAGCGATTTCCATCAAGAATTGTAGAAGCCATCGGCAGATTTGTTTCAATCTATTTCCTAACATGTTCAGCAATATAACAGTGTTATTTCATGCATTTTAGCAGTGGGAAACACGAGAAAACTTCGGTTTTCTACTTTAGATTCGTTCCAGACATATTGCATAAGTTGTACTTTGTGTGATTTACTGTGGTTCTCTGATCGAAATCCAGTTATTAAAATAGTGATTTTCATGCTTATTTTGATCATTTTAAGCACTTAAATACGCTTTAAACAATAACATTAGAGAAATAAGCGATTTCCATCAAGAATTGTAGAAGCCATCGGCAGATTTGTTTCAATCTATTTCCTAACATGTTCAGCAATATAACAGTGTTATTTCATGCATTTTAGCAGTGGGAAACACGAGAAAACTTCGGTTTTCTACTTTAGATTCGTTCCAGACATATTGCATAAGTTGTACTTTGTGTGATTTACTGTGGTTCTCTGATCGAAATCCAGTTATTAAAATAGTGATTTTCATGCTTATTTTGATCATTTTAAGCACTTAAATACGCTTTAAACAATAACATTAGAGAAATAAGCGATTTCCATCAAGAATTGTAGAAGCCATCGGCAGATTTGTTTCAATCTATTTCCTAACATGTTCAGCAATATAACAGTGTTATTTCATGCATTTTAGCAGTGGGAAACACGAGAAAACTTCGGTTTTCTACTTTAGATTCGTTCCAGACATATTGCATAAGTTGTACTTTGTGTGATTTACTGTGGTTCTCTGATCGAAATCCAGTTATTAAAATAGTGATTTTCATGCTTATTTTGATCATTTTAAGCACTTAAATACGCTTAAACAATAACATTAGAGAAATAAGCGATTTCCATCAAGAATTGTAGAAGCCATCGGCAGATTTGTTTCAATCTATTTCCTAACATGTTCAGCAATATAACAGTGTTATTTCATGCATTTTAGCAGTGGGAAACACGAGAAAACTTCGGTTTTCTACTTTAGATTCGTTCCAGACATATTGCATAAGTTGTACTTTGTGTGATTTACTGTGGTTCTCTGATCGAAATCCAGTTATTAAAATAGTGATTTTCATGCTTATTTTGATCATTTTAAGCACTTAAATACGCTTTAAACAATAACATTAGAGAAATAAGCGATTTCCATCAAGAATTGTAGAAGCCATCGGCAGATTTGTTTCAATCTATTTCCTAACATGTTCAGCAATATAACAGTGTTATTTCATGCATTTTAGCAGTGGGAAACACGAGAAAACTTCGGTTTTCTACTTTAGATTCGTTCCAGACATATTGCATAAGTTGTACTTTGTGTGATTTACTGTGGTTCTCTGATCGAAATCCAGTTATTAAAATAGTGATTTTCATGCTTATTTTGATCATTTTAAGCACTTAAATACGCTTTAAACAATAACATTAGAGAAATAAGCGATTTCCATCAAGAATTGTAGAAGCCATCGGCAGATTTGTTTCAATCTATTTCCTAACATGTTCAGCAATATAACAGTGTTATTTCATGCATTTTAGCAGTGGGAAACACGAGAAAACTTCGGTTTTCTACTTTAGATTCGTTCCAGACATATTGCATAAGTTGTACTTTGTGTGATTTACTGTGGTTCTCTGATCGAAATCCAGTTATTAAAATAGTGATTTTCATGCTTATTTTGATCATTTTAAGCACTTAAATACGCTTTAAACAATAACATTAGAGAAATAAGCGATTTCCATCAAGAATTGTAGAAGCCATCGGCAGATTTGTTTCAATCTATTTCCTAACATGTTCAGCAATATAACAGTGTTATTTCATGCATTTTAGCAGTGGGAAACACGAGAAAACTTCGGTTTTCTACTTTAGATTCGTTCCAGACATATTGCATAAGTTGTACTTTGTGTGATTTACTGTGGTTCTCTGATCGAAATCCAGTTATTAAAATAGTGATTTTCATGCTTATTTTGATCATTTTAAGCACTTAAATACGCTTTAAACAATAACATTAGAGAAATAAGCGATTTCCATCAAGAATTGTAGAAGCCATCGGCAGATTTGTTTCAATCTATTTCCTAACATGTTCAGCAATATAACAGTGTTATTTCATGCATTTTAGCAGTGGGAAACACGAGAAAACTTCGGTTTTCTACTTTAGATTCGTTCCAGACATATTGCATAAGTTGTACTTTGTGTGATTTACTGTGGTTCTCTGATCGAAATCCAGTTATTAAAATAGTGATTTTCATGCTTATTTTGATCATTTTAAGCACTTAAATACGCTTTAAACAATAACATTAGAGAAATAAGCGATTTCCATCAAGAATTGTAGAAGCCATCGGCAGATTTGTTTCAATCTATTTCCTAACATGTTCAGCAATATAACAGTGTTATTTCATGCATTTTAGCAGTGGGAAACACGAGAAAACTTCGGTTTTCTACTTTAGATTCGTTCCAGACATATTGCATAAGTTGTACTTTGTGTGATTTACTGTGGTTCTCTGATCGAAATCCAGTTATTAAAATAGTGATTTTCATGCTTATTTTGATCATTTTAAGCACTTAAATACGCTTTAAACAATAACATTAGAGAAATAAGCGATTTCCATCAAGAATTGTAGAAGCCATCGGCAGATTTGTTTCAATCTATTTCCTAACATGTTCAGCAATATAACAGTGTTATTTCATGCATTTTAGCAGTGGGAAACACGAGAAAACTTCGGTTTTCTACTTTAGATTCGTTCCAGACATATTGCATAAGTTGTACTTTGTGTGATTTACTGTGGTTCTCTGATCGAAATCCAGTTATTAAAATAGTGATTTTCATGCTTATTTTGATCATTTTAAGCACTTAAATACGCTTTAAACAATAACATTAGAGAAATAAGCGATTTCCATCAAGAATTGTAGAAGCCATCGGCAGATTTGTTTCAATCTATTTCCTAACATGTTCAGCAATATAACAGTGTTATTTCATGCATTTTAGCAGTGGGAAACACGAGAAACTTCGGTTTTCTACTTTAGATTCGTTCCAGACATATTGCATAAGTTGTACTTTGTGTGATTTACTGTGGTTCTCTGATCGAAATCCAGTTATTAAAATAGTGATTTTCATGCTTATTTTGATCATTTTAAGCACTTAAATACGCTTTAAACAATAACATTAGAGAAATAAGCGATTTCCATCAAGAATTGTAGAAGCCATCGGCAGATTTGTTTCAATCTATTTCCTAACATGTTCAGCAATATAACAGTGTTATTTCATGCATTTTAGCAGTGGGAAACACGAGAAAACTTCGGTTTTCTACTTTAGATTCGTTCCAGACATATTGCATAAGTTGTACTTTGTGTGATTTACTGTGGTTCTCTGATCGAAATCCAGTTATTAAAATAGTGATTTTCATGCTTATTTTGATCATTTTAAGCACTTAAATACGCTTTAAACAATAACATTAGAGAAATAAGCGATTTCCATCAAGAATTGTAGAAGCCATCGGCAGATTTGTTTCAATCTATTTCCTAACATGTTCAGCAATATAACAGTGTTATTTCATGCATTTTAGCAGTGGGAAACACGAGAAAACTTCGGTTTTCTACTTTAGATTCGTTCCAGACATATTGCATAAGTTGTACTTTGTGTGATTTACTGTGGTTCTCTGATCGAAATCCAGTTATTAAAATAGTGATTTTCATGCTTATTTTGATCATTTTAAGCACTTAAATACGCTTTAAACAATAACATTAGAGAAATAAGCGATTTCCATCAAGAATTGTAGAAGCCATCGGCAGATTTGTTTCAATCTATTTCCTAACATGTTCAGCAATATAACAGTGTTATTTCATGCATTTTAGCAGTGGGAAACACGAGAAAACTTCGGTTTTCTACTTTAGATTCGTTCCAGACATATTGCATAAGTTGTACTTTGTGTGATTTACTGTGGTTCTCTGATCGAAATCCAGTTATTAAAATAGTGATTTTCATGCTTATTTTGATCATTTTAAGCACTTAAATACGCTTTAAACAATAACATTAGAGAAATAAGCGATTTCCATCAAGAATTGTAGAAGCCATCGGCAGATTTGTTTCAATCTATTTCCTAACATGTTCAGCAATAAACAGTGTTATTTCATGCATTTTAGCAGTGGGAAACACGAGAAAACTTCGGTTTTCTACTTTAGATTCGTTCCAGACATATTGCATAAGTTGTACTTTGTGTGATTTACTGTGGTTCTCTGATCGAAATCCAGTTATTAAAATAGTGATTTTCATGCTTATTTTGATCATTTTAAGCACTTAAATACGCTTTAAACAATAACATTAGAGAAATAAGCGATTTCCATCAAGAATTGTAGAAGCCATCGGCAGATTTGTTTCAATCTATTTCCTAACATGTTCAGCAATATAACAGTGTTATTTCATGCATTTTAGCAGTGGGAAACACGAGAAACTTCGGTTTTCTACTTTAGATTCGTTCCAGACATATTGCATAAGTTGTACTTTGTGTGATTTACTGTGGTTCTCTGATCGAAATCCAGTTATTAAAATAGTGATTTTCATGCTTATTTTGATCATTTTAAGCACTTAAATACGCTTTAAACAATAACATTAGAGAAATAAGCGATTTCCATCAAGAATTGTAGAAGCCATCGGCAGATTTGTTTCAATCTATTTCCTAACATGTTCAGCAATATAACAGTGTTATTTCATGCATTTTAGCAGTGGGAAACACGAGAAAACTTCGGTTTTCTACTTTAGATTCGTTCCAGACATATTGCATAAGTTGTACTTTGTGTGATTTACTGTGGTTCTCTGATCGAAATCCAGTTATTAAAATAGTGATTTTCATGCTTATTTTGATCATTTTAAGCACTTAAATACGCTTTAAACAATAACATTAGAGAAATAAGCGATTTCCATCAAGAATTGTAGAAGCCATCGGCAGATTTGTTTCAATCTATTTCCTAACATGTTCAGCAATATAACAGTGTTATTTCATGCATTTTAGCAGTGGGAAACACGAGAAAACTTCGGTTTTCTACTTTAGATTCGTTCCAGACATATTGCATAAGTTGTACTTTGTGTGATTTACTGTGGTTCTCTGATCGAAATCCAGTTATTAAAATAGTGATTTTCATGCTTATTTTGATCATTTTAAGCACTTAAATACGCTTTAAACAAACATTAGAGAAATAAGCGATTTCCATCAAGAATTGTAGAAGCCATCGGCAGATTTGTTTCAATCTATTTCCTAACATGTTCAGCAATATAACAGTGTTATTTCATGCATTTTAGCAGTGGGAAACACGAGAAAACTTCGGTTTTCTACTTTAGATTCGTTCCAGACATATTGCATAAGTTGTACTTTGTGTGATTTACTGTGGTTCTCTGATCGAAATCCAGTTATTAAAATAGTGATTTTCATGCTTATTTTGATCATTTTAAGCACTTAAATACGCTTTAAACAATAACATTAGAGAAATAAGCGATTTCCATCAAGAATTGTAGAAGCCATCGGCAGATTTGTTTCAATCTATTTCCTAACATGTTCAGCAATATAACAGTGTTATTTCATGCATTTTAGCAGTGGGAAACACGAGAAAACTTCGGTTTTCTACTTTAGATTCGTTCCAGACATATTGCATAAGTTGTACTTGTGTGATTTACTGTGGTTCTCTGATCGAAATCCAGTTATTAAAATAGTGATTTTCATGCTTATTTTGATCATTTTAAGCACTTAAATACGCTTTAAACATAACATTAGAGAAATAAGCGATTTCCATCAAGAATTGTAGAAGCCATCGGCAGATTTGTTTCAATCTATTTCCTAACATGTTCAGCAATATAACAGTGTTATTTCATGCATTTTAGCAGTGGGAAACACGAGAAAACTTCGGTTTTCTACTTTAGATTCGTTCCAGACATATTGCATAAGTTGTACTTTGTGTGATTTACTGTGGTTCTCTGATCGAAATCCAGTTATTAAAATAGTGATTTTCATGCTTATTTTGATCATTTTAAGCACTTAAATACGCTTTAAACAATAACATTAGAGAAATAAGCGATTTCCATCAAGAATTGTAGAAGCCATCGGCAGATTTGTTTCAATCTATTTCCTAACATGTTCAGCAATATAACAGTGTTATTTCATGCATTTTAGCAGTGGGAAACACGAGAAAACTTCGGTTTTCTACTTTAGATTCGTTCCAGACATATTGCATAAGTTGTACTTTGTGTGATTTACTGTGGTTCTCTGATCGAAATCCAGTTATTAAAATAGTGATTTTCATGCTTATTTTGATCATTTTAAGCACTTAAATACGCTTTAAACAATAACATTAGAGAAATAAGCGATTTCCATCAAGAATTGTAGAAGCCATCGGCAGATTTGTTTCAATCTATTTCCTAACATGTTCAGCAATAAACAGTGTTATTTCATGCATTTTAGCAGTGGGAAACGAAAAACTTCGGTTTTCTACTTTAGATTCGTTCCAGACATATTGCATAAGTTGTACTTTGTGTGATTTACTGTGGTTCTCTGATCGAAATCCAGTTATTAAATAGTGATTTTCATGCTTATTTTGATCATTTTAAGCACTTAAATACGCTTTAAACAATAACATTAGAGAAATAAGCGATTTCCATCAAGAATTGTAGAAGCCATCGGCAGATTTGTTTCAATCTATTTCCTAACATGTTCAGCAATATAACAGTGTTATTTCATGCATTTAGCAGTGGGAAACACGAGAAAACTTCGGTTTTCTACTTTAGATTCGTTCCAGACATATTGCATAAGTTGTACTTTGTGTGATTTACTGTGGTTCTCTGATCGAAATCCAGTTATTAAAATAGTGATTTTCATGCTTATTTTGATCATTTTAAGCACTTAAATACGCTTTAAACAATAACATTAGAGAAATAAGCGATTTCCATCAAGAATTGTAGAAGCCATCGGCAGATTTGTTTCAATCTATTTCCTAACATGTTCAGCAATATAACAGTGTTATTTCATGCATTTTAGCAGTGGGAAACACGAGAAAACTTCGGTTTTCTACTTTAGATTCGTTCCAGACATATTGCATAAGTTGTACTTTGTGTGATTTACTGTGGTTCTCTGATCGAAATCCAGTTATTAAAATAGTGATTTTCATGCTTATTTTGATCATTTTAAGCACTTAAATACGCTTTAAACAATAACATTAGAGAAATAAGCGATTTCCATCAAGAATTGTAGAAGCCATCGGCAGATTTGTTTCAATCTATTTCCTAACATGTTCAGCAATATAACAGTGTTATTTCATGCATTTTAGCAGTGGGAAACACGAGAAAACTTCGGTTTTCTACTTTAGATTCGTTCCAGACATATTGCATAAGTTGTACTTTGTGTGATTTACTGTGGTTCTCTGATCGAAATCCAGTTATTAAAATAGTGATTTTCATGCTTATTTTGATCATTTTAAGCACTTAAATACGCTTTAAACAATAACATTAGAGAAATAAGCGATTTCCATCAAGAATTGTAGAAGCCATCGGCAGATTTTTTCAATCTATTTCCTAACATGTTCAGCAATATAACAGTGTTATTTCATGCATTTTAGCAGTGGGAAACACGAGAAAACTTCGGTTTTCTACTTTAGATTCGTTCCAGACATATTGCATAAGTTGTACTTTGTGTGATTTACTGTGGTTCTCTGATCGAAATCCAGTTATTAAAATAGTGATTTTCATGCTTATTTGATCATTTTAAGCACTTAAATACGCTTTAAACAATAACATTAGAGAAATAAGCGATTTCCATCAAGAATTGTAGAAGCCATCGGCAGATTTGTTTCAATCTATTTCCTAACATGTTCAGCAATATAACAGTGTTATTTCATGCATTTTAGCAGTGGGAAACACGAGAAAACTTCGGTTTTCTACTTTAGATTCGTTCCAGACATATTGCATAAGTTGTACTTTGTGTGATTTACTGTGGTTCTCTGATCGAAATCCAGTTATTAAAATAGTGATTTTCATGCTTATTTTGATCATTTTAAGCACTTAAATACGCTTTAAACAATAACATTAGAGAAATAAGCGATTTCCATCAAGAATTGTAGAAGCCATCGGCAGATTTGTTTCAATCTATTTCCTAACATGTTCAGCAATATAACAGTGTTATTTCATGCATTTTAGCAGTGGGAAACACGAGAAAACTTCGGTTTTCTACTTTAGATTCGTTCCAGACATATTGCATAAGTTGTACTTTGTGTGATTTACTGTGGTTCTCTGATCGAAATCCAGTTATTAAAATAGTGATTTTCATGCTTATTTTGATCATTTTAAGCACTTAAATACGCTTTAAACAATAACATTAGAGAAATAAGCGATTTCCATCAAGAATTGTAGAAGCCATCGGCAGATTTGTTTCAATCTATTTCCTAACATGTTCAGCAATATAACAGTGTTATTTCATGCATTTTAGCAGTGGGAAACACGAGAAAACTTCGGTTTTCTACTTTAGATTCGTTCCAGACATATTGCATAAGTTGTACTTTGTGTGATTTACTGTGGTTCTCTGATCGAAATCCAGTTATTAAAATAGTGATTTTCATGCTTATTTTGATCATTTTAAGCACTTAAATACGCTTTAAACAATAACATTAGAGAAATAAGCGATTTCCATCAAGAATTGTAGAAGCCATCGGCAGATTTGTTTCAATCTATTTCCTAACATGTTCAGCAATATAACAGTGTTATTTCATGCATTTTAGCAGTGGGAAACACGAGAAAACTTCGGTTTTCTACTTTAGATTCGTTCCAGACATATTGCATAAGTTGTACTTTGTGTGATTTACTGTGGTTCTCTGATCGAAATCCAGTTATTAAAATAGTGATTTTCATGCTTATTTTGATCATTTTAAGCACTTAAATACGCTTTAAACAATAACATTAGAGAAATAAGCGATTTCCATCAAGAATTGTAGAAGCCATCGGCAGATTTGTTTCAATCTATTTCCTAACATGTTCAGCAATATAACAGTGTTATTTCATGCATTTTAGCAGTGGGAAACACGAGAAAACTTCGGTTTTCTACTTTAGATTCGTTCCAGACATATTGCATAAGTTGTACTTTGTGTGATTTACTGTGGTTCTCTGATCGAAATCCAGTTATTAAATAGTGATTTTCATGCTTATTTTGATCATTTTAAGCACTTAAATACGCTTTAAACAATAACATTAGAGAAATAAGCGATTTCCATCAAGAATTGTAGAAGCCATCGGCAGATTTGTTTCAATCTATTTCCTAACATGTTCAGCAATATAACAGTGTTATTTCATGCATTTTAGCAGTGGAAACACGAGAAAACTTCGGTTTTCTACTTTAGATTCGTTCCAGACATATTGCATAAGTTGTACTTTGTGTGATTTACTGTGGTTCTCTGATCGAAATCCAGTTATTAAATAGTGATTTTCATGCTTATTTTGATCATTTTAAGCACTTAAATACGCTTTAAACAATAACATTAGAGAAATAAGCGATTTCCATCAAGAATTGTAGAAGCCATCGGCAGATTTGTTTCAATCTATTTCCTAACATGTTCAGCAATATAACAGTGTTATTTCATGCATTTTAGCAGTGGGAAACACGAGAAAACTTCGGTTTTCTACTTTAGATTCGTTCCAGACATATTGCATAAGTTGTACTTTGTGTGATTTACTGTGGTTCTCTGATCGAAATCCAGTTATTAAAATAGTGATTTTCATGCTTATTTTGATCATTTTAAGCACTTAAATACGCTTTAAACAATAACATTAGAGAAATAAGCGATTTCCATCAAGAATTGTAGAAGCCATCGGCAGATTTGTTTCAATCTATTTCCTAACATGTTCAGCAATATAACAGTGTTATTTCATGCATTTTTAGCAGTGGGAAACACGAGAAAACTTCGGTTTTCTACTTTAGATTCGTTCCAGACATATTGCATAAGTTGTACTTTGTGTGATTTACTGTGGTTCTCTGATCGAAATCCAGTTATTAAAATAGTGATTTTCATGCTTATTTTGATCATTTTAAGCACTTAAATACGCTTTAAACAATAACATTAGAGAAATAAGCGATTTCCATCAAGAATTGTAGAAGCCATCGGCAGATTTGTTTCAATCTATTTCCTAACATGTTCAGCAATATAACAGTGTTATTTCATGCATTTTAGCAGTGGGAAACACGAGAAAACTTCGGTTTTCTACTTTAGATTCGTTCCAGACATATTGCATAAGTTGTACTTTGTGTGATTTACTGTGGTTCTCTGATCGAAATCCAGTTATTAAAATAGTGATTTTCATGCTTATTTTGATCATTTTAAGCACTTAAATACGCTTTAAACAATAACATTAGAGAAATAAGCGATTTCCATCAAGAATTGTAGAAGCCATCGGCAGATTTGTTTCAATCTATTTCCTAACATGTTCAGCAATATAACAGTGTTATTTCATGCATTTTAGCAGTGGAAACACGAGAAAACTTCGGTTTTCTACTTTAGATTCGTTCCAGACATATTGCATAAGTTGTACTTTGTGTGATTTACTGTGGTTCTCTGATCGAAATCCAGTTATTAAAATAGTGATTTTCATGCTTATTTTGATCATTTTAAGCACTTAAATACGCTTTAACAATAACATTAGAGAAATAAGCGATTTCCATCAAGAATTGTAGAAGCCATCGGCAGATTTGTTTCAATCTATTTCCTAACATGTTCAGCAATAACAGTGTTATTTCATGCATTTTAGCAGTGGGAAACACGAGAAAACTTCGGTTTTACTTTAGATTCGTTCCAGACATATTGCATAAGTTGTACTTTGTGTGATTTACTGTGGTTCTCTGATCGAAATCCAGTTATTAAAATAGTGATTTTCATGCTTATTTTGATCATTTTAAGCACTTAAATACGCTTTAAACAATAACATTAGAGAAATAAGCGATTTCCATCAAGAATTGTAGAAGCCATCGGCAGATTTTTTCAATCTATTTCCTAACATGTTCAGCAATATAACAGTGTTATTTCATGCATTTTAGCAGTGGGAAACACGAGAAAACTTCGGTTTTCTACTTTAGATTCGTTCCAGACATATTGCATAAGTTGTACTTTGTGTGATTTACTGTGGTTCTCTGATCGAAATCCAGTTATTAAAATAGTGATTTCATGCTTATTTTGATCATTTTAAGCACTTAAATACGCTTTAAACAATAACATTAGAGAAATAAGCGATTTCCATCAAGAATTGTAGAAGCCATCGGCAGATTTGTTTCAATCTATTTCCTAACATGTTCAGCAATATAACAGTGTTATTTCATGCATTTTAGCAGTGGGAAACACGAGAAAACTTCGGTTTTCTACTTTAGATTCGTTCCAGACATATTGCATAAGTTGTACTTTGTGTGATTTACTGTGGTTCTCTGATCGAAATCCAGTTATTAAAATAGTGATTTTCATGCTTATTTTGATCATTTTAAGCACTTAAATACGCTTTAAACAATAACATTAGAGAAATAAGCGATTTCCATCAAGAATTGTAGAAGCCATCGGCAGATTTGTTTCAATCTATTTCCTAACATGTTCAGCAATATAACAGTGTTATTTCATGCATTTTAGCAGTGGGAACACGAGAAAACTTCGGTTTTCTACTTTAGATTCGTTCCAGACATATTGCATAAGTTGTACTTTGTGTGATTACTGTGGTTCTCTGATCGAAATCCAGTTATTAAATAGTGATTTTCATGCTTATTTTGATCATTTTAAGCACTTAAATACGCTTTAAACAATAACATTAGAGAAATAAGCGATTTCCATCAAGAATTGTAGAAGCCATCGGCAGATTTGTTTCAATCTATTTCCTAACATGTTCAGCAATATAACAGTGTTATTTCATGCATTTTAGCAGTGGGAAACACGAGAAAACTTCGGTTTTCTACTTTAGATTCGTTCCAGACATATTGCATAAGTTGTACTTTGTGTGATTTACTGTGGTTCTCTGATCGAAATCCAGTTATTAAAATAGTGATTTTCATGCTTATTTTGATCATTTTAAGCATTAAATACGCTTTAACAATAACATTAGAGAAATAAGCGATTTCCATCAAGAATTGTAGAAGCCATCGGCAGATTTGTTCAATCTATTTCCTAACATGTTCAGCAATATAACAGTGTTATTTCATGCATTTTAGCAGTGGGAAACACGAAAAAACTTCGGTTTTCTACTTTAGATCGTTCCAGACATATTCATAGTTGTACTTTGTGTGATTTACTGTGGTTCTCTGATCGAAATCCAGTTATTAAATAGT
>JACMZG010000097.1:11363-30256 GCA_018340805.1 Microvelia longipes
GGAATTGAACATTTTCATATAGAGAGATTAGAATATTTAATCCGTCTCTCACAGATACGAGGATAGAAAATATTGCACCATATTAACTGAACTCACTCTATATTACACAAATAATAAAAATAATAACGGGGCATTATTCAAATTGTAACATAAACACTAGAGGTCAACTAATCTATTTATATGGTGATATCACGGAAATAAAATATGCTATGTTATATTATTACCATTGTGACTGAATTCATATAATAATAATAATAATAATAAAGTAATACCATAACAATACTTATGAGGTTATATAGGTCTATATGAAAGTCTGCGGGACCAAAAACACACAGTCTAATTACTCTCGAGATAAATAGACTGTGAATCCGCGCCTAGCTAGAATTGACATGCGGAAAGAATAGCAAGTAAGGCTCATCTGGAGGGAAGGCGGCTTCTAGCACAACGATGAAAAAACAAATTTTATCTATTGTAAGAATCAGGCGATATCATTTAACACTTATTCACGTAAATAAATAGTAATATACACTGAACTACACGAAATTATATTACATTAAATGCCAAGGTATCATCGATCCATTATTATTCCTCACAGCCAACCAGCACCTCATTACATGAGTAGTAGAGAATGCATATTACACATATGAGAGTCTAATTGACAATCCTAATTTTAGTGATTGAACCCATATGTACTAAACTAAATCAATATTCGAGAGATCACATAAATTAATCATAGCGAAAATACACTTTCACAGTTGTACATTTGTCATACTGGAGAGCACAATAAATATATGTACACTGTCTTGAGAGGAGGAGATTGTAGAAATGTATATGAGTACTCGCACTCACACGCTAAGTTTTATAACATGCGTTAGTAAACCAGGCACATAAAGTATATGTCACATAATCACCTAGTGGTGATGCATGATACGCACAGTCGTGATGAAAACAACGCAGAGGCAGTACTCCATATTAACAAAATATATGTCACCAAATAGACAAGGTAACAAAATAATCCAATTTAACATGCGATTGATGTGCAAGAGATTATATATTACAATACTCGACGTATTACATAATTAACTTCAACTAAGACTATGTAGAGCGAGCCACATCATGTAGAGCGAGACAATCACAAATCAACTCTCTGTAGAGCCATAACCTTGAGCCCATCATGTTCTACTATATTCTATCTAGGAGAAGGAAGAAAAATCTCACAGCTATATAAACAGCTTGCAATTTCAGTCACAGAAGAGAAATTTATTTATTGCGATCAGTTTGATATAACTTTGAAATAAATTGTGGAGAAACCATTTACCAACAACAAAGTATGGAGACGAATATTTGAAAAGTTATACGAATTTCGAGACAATTTTTGGAACCCATTCAAATCGATCTACATTACAGGTACGGGCCTCTTCTATGGTATCTTTAACGTTGGCGGATATGCCCTGCCAGCGAGGTAATTGCAACTTTAATTTGCGATTATGGTTTTAATTATTATTAAAGTGTGTACCGAATAATATAAGTTATATTATACGAACTTTATCTCTTGTTTTAATTAATTATTTGGCCATAGTGTTGGATTATAACTATTCCATTGATGTATAGAATAGTAGAACAATTTTACGTGATATTCAAACCAAATAATAAAGATACGTTCAGTCAATCTTGTCGTAGATCCTTAATATATTGTATTTAATGAATTGACATGATAATCGGGTATTCTGGAAAAAAAGTCAAGACGCTGGGTTTGCCTAAATGGCTGTTTTAAATTGGTTTATCATCAGTAAGATGCATGCAAAGTCGTTATGCCTTAAAGAAGAATTTGTGTTGATAGTGATGGTTTTGAGTTATTTATTTATTCAGGAAGGGTTTCCGTAAATTTTTTGGGTAACGGGGGAAAGTACATTATCATATTTTTATCAATTTCTCTTCAATTTCATCTTCTTCTATTTCAGTATGAACGGAACTTTCACACGAGTTTAACGAACGCGTAGACGCGAATACAAGAGATATTTGCTAAGGCGTCTTCGCATAAGCTTTTGGCACTAATTAGGAGTCAAAACCAAGAAATATTTGTCTTTAAAAGAATAGTTTTAAATCCCTACACCGAAAGAAGAATAACGAGATGGACGAAATTAAAACAGGCTCGTAGGAAAGTGAATCAAAGATCAATTAATAAAATTGTTAGAGCGTACAGTGGACAGGCAGGACGACAGAATAAAAGCCTCACTAACAGCAGATAGTGCAAAGTCCGACGGTACCCACAAGTAATCCATACTCCAGCGGTCGACAACTAGGAGCATCAAATTTGTGTACCCTCCCGATTCACCAGAAGAGAGAACCTGTCCCCAGCATGGGATACTGTCGAATATAGACGCTGGTCGCCCGAATTTAATGGGCGGAGCGGCGAAATAGTTGGATAATGAAATTTTATGTCAATAAATGTTTTTTAGTGAAATGCATTAGTTTTTGTCTTCATATAGGAAATAAATGTTATTAATTTGACTATGATATGTTAATAATAGTAATCTTGAATAACTAATAAATGGTAATAATAAATAAAATTTATAAGTAATAGATTTTGACGTAGCCTTGTTTCTTAAATTAATTGACTGAGAATAACATAGACATTTTAATCATGATAGTAGTAACTGATTTCGTAGATTAAGAGAAATAGAAGGTTAATAGTAGAATAGTAATCAGGATCGATCTTAGCAGATTCATAAGTTTTGTTACAAGATAGGATGAGGCTGAACTATGCAGTAGGGAGCTGAGGGTTAATCATAGTAAAATAAGGTATACGAATCTCATGGAGTTATAATAAGGTTGGATAAACTGTTGATGGTGTGCCAATTATTAACTGTTTGACTTTGATGTTAAAATAATTTAGCGAGGTAATAAATATGGCGTAGGTTTTTTTTTAACAATACGGTAAATATGATTCAGAAGCGGTCTCTCGCTGGCATACATTAGCGCAGATAGACACCCTCGCAGCCGCGAATCATGTTGAGTAAGAACCCGAAAAAACCCAAAGAAAGTCAAAGGCGAACTGCACCTGGATCGATGAGGGATCAGCCGGGTTTACCTTAAGAAGAGTACGTAGGAACCTTTACCAAATTTTTTTCGATTGGGAATTCAGAAAGCAACTTGAGGCCACACCATCCCCTCCGTGAAAACCCACAACAACAACAACAACACACAACAACAACAACAAAAACACAACAACAACAACAACAACAATTATATTAAAATATAATAATAATAATATAATAATAATAATAATAATAAATAATATAATATTAATAATAATAATAATAATAATAATAATAATAATAATATATAATAATAATAATAATAATAATAATAATAATAATAATAATAATAATAATAATAATAATAATAATAATAATAATAATAATAATAATAATAATATAATAATAATAATATAATAATATAATATAATAATAATAATATAATAATAATAATAATAATAATAATAATAATAATAATAATAATAATAAATAATAATAATAATAATAATAATAATAATAATAAATAATAATAATAATATAATAATAATAATATAATAATAATAATATAATATAATTAATATAATAATAATATAATAATAATAATATATATTAATAATTTATAATATACTATAAAATAATAATAATAATAATAATAATAATAATAATAATAATAATAATAATAATAATAATATAATATATAATATATAATAATATAATAATAGTTGCAGTTCTGGTGGGTTGTGAATACCTAATTTTACTACTCGCCTACCTTGCTTCACTACTATGCTCTTAGGGGTCCAAATCCTCCCCCAACCAGATACCCTCAAGAATAGATCGGCAGCCTGGTTTCCTGATTTTCAGGAGAGGGCGGTGACTCTCATCTCGTACCAAAGAAGTGCATGCCCGCCTCCCTTTGGTTTGGTTCCCATGCATTCTCGCTTTGGTATTCCCTTGAACGATTTTACCTATATCTATATTCTTTATATGTCGGCTTGGTATCGATATCTATTTATACATCTTGTGAACGTTGACAGCTCCTTTCCATTATCAATTACTTATTTGCTGCTACTATAGTCTATTATGTCATATTGATGTACTGGTTATTAATGATTATTAAAAGTGGGTCCTAATATTTTGTTACCTAGTTTTTTAAAACTTAATACAGTCCTATGGGTATTAAACTAATTCTAAAAGTAGATTATTAAAAGGTTATACTAAATTAATCTAACAAGATTAGCACTAGAGTGTACTAAGCAAAAGGGTTTTTACTAATTAACCTTCAAATGCTATTCAATAATTATTGATGATTATTAATATGCCAAGAATAATTATTAATATAATTGAATTACCAATTTACTATTACACTATTATAAAATCATAAGTTTAACTTAATTATAACTAAACTAATTACTACATTAACTGAAAAGCCGAATTAATAAAATTGACATCCTTAAGGATTGTCACGAATTCCTAACTAATTGTGTTTAAATAATATGTTAACTTATAAGTTAACTAGAATTAGGCTATAAAAGACTATTAATATTTAAATTCCATGTTATTATTAAGTTTTGACCATGGATTTATTATTTTAAGTGAATAATAACCAAAGAAATTACATCTATACAACTATATGATTATATGACCCCTAAATTGTTTAGCTACAACTAAATAAAATTCGATGCCTATTTTAATTATGATGTATTAAAAGATAAAATCAATAAATTTCTACTAATTAAGCTAATTATTAGTCAAACAAAGTAAGAATATCCTTAAGCCATCTTGAAAAGGTTCCTTAACGATTCGAAACTAAATTTATTATAAATTAAAATACATAATTAACTAAATAATAAAACTAAAATTATTGAGATACAACATCACAACAATCATAACACAATAGGATCAGCATACCGAGGTACACTACATTAACATACGCTTACTACTTAGTACACAAAAGGTGTAACTTGGGCAATATCCACTTGATAAATCGTCGTCGTCTGCAGCAGCATCGGTCATCGGCATCATCTGCGAAATCCATATAAATTCTTCATTGATTGAATGGAATTGATTTTGGATTGAAATGATTTTGCTTTGTAATTGCAGTTCCCGCTTGATATGTTCTTCTTGTTTATATCTAAGTATTGATTGGTTCTGTAAACCTCCGAATATCATGGGTGGGCGCGTGCGGTGTGCAAATTAATTAAAAACTGAAAGCACTCACGCGTAGTCAATTGTGTTAGAAAAATTGCAGTTACAAAAGTGATTGATTTTTCTGTTCAGATGCAGCAGTATTTTTAACTTGATTCTATTTTCTTCTCTACCCCTATCTTCACTCTGATTGGCTGTTTTATTCTTGTTCGATTCTTGCGTTCTCATTGGCTCATTTATAATTTTTTCATCTTTCTCATTGGCTAATGTCGCCCCCACTCATTTTTCTACCCTATCAATTATAATTTTATTATAATTATTCTATTTGAAAAATAATTATTAATTCGTTCAGATTCATTTTATTTAGATATATTTAATTGGTTAATAATTTCATCATTAATTTATTCCAAAAATTATTGTCAATTATCGTTTCCGTAATTCTTTGCAATTAAATTGGTTTTGATATTTAATTGCATTTTCTTTTCTTAATAATTTATTGTTCGTATTAATAAATTATTCTTCTTTATTTGCTTCATCTCTCTTTAAACTCTTTCTGTTAATTAATTTGTTATCCTTCATTGCTTATTAATTTGGATGTTCATTTCGATAATTAATAATTATTTTGTTATTAGACATACTAATGTTCTCAAATAATTTATTTGGTGATAATAAATTATTTTTCTTTAATCTTGATGTTTTCTTTTCTCATTTACTATCTTATCCTCGGTTGCGGAGATTCTTCTCAGTTGCTCTCCTATTTCAATTGCTTTTCTTTTTCTTTTAGGCTAACTCTGTTTTAATAATTATGCGTTCTACCCCAACAATAATATAATAATAATAATAATAATAAAATAATAATTATTAATAATATAATAATAATAATAATAATAATAATAGTAATATAATACTAATAATAATAAAATAATATAATAATAATAATAAAAATAAATAAATAAATAAATAATAATAATAAGTACTTGATTTTGTTGAAATACTATTGTTTTCTTTCTATTTTTCATAATATCTGAAATCAAACAAATTCCAATAAAATCTTATAAAATAATACACATAACTATTTAGAACAAATAATCTGTAAAATTACAAAAACGATCTGGGCTTCCATTTACGGAATTACGACATCAAAGATATTTTGAAAATTTTCCATTATTCCCTAACATTTGAAACATTAACATTTATTAATTTAAAATATTTACAGGTCTCCTAGAACAATTAATTATAGTATTTGTAAGGAGATTTTATTATTATTCGGATAATCTATTATACTAGTGTTAGACCATCAGTGTTTTTCCATTGAATTTGAACGATCCCAGTCTTTTCTATTGAATTGAATTTAGGGGAGGCAGGAGGGTAGTATATTGAATATTGAGTGAAGATTCCAGGTTGTTTTTTCATAGACAGTTGTGGGGCTCACAAACCCTACTACTAATAACCTGCAAATTTATGCTCTTCTCAAGAAGTGTTCCGCGATTACCCGGTTAGATCGCGATCGACTTTATTGATACCCGCTGTTATATTATAAATTTGGAAAATCAGTTTGACGCTGAAATCTTTCATGTGATCACTGCAAGACTATAACCTTAGACTGACTTTACATGAGTGGAGAAGAATTTAAATTGAAGTTAGAATAAATTTTTGTGATCAAACGAGTTTAAGTGTTAAAACTTCAACAAAGATGTCTGGTTGGAATTCATGATTCTAGTCCAATTTAACTAGTTATTATTGAAATACTTGTACACAATAATAGGAGAATATGTGTATATATCAAATTAAGTACATCTTGCTGAAATTTTTCTTCTACATCGAATGGTAAATTTTCTATTTTACACGACGTGTATCACATTGGAATGCAGTTAATTGGTTAATAATGTTTTTGTATCAAAATAAACTCAAAAAATAAATAAATTCAAAATATAAGTAAAGAATCGAAAATCAAAATCCACTTTTTATCATACAATTAATAGTAAAAACTAATAATAACGTCATCTGGTTTTTTAATTTCTTTAATAATATTAATAACTTAAAAAATAGCTAAATCAATTATGGTTAATGTTTTAATCCCACAATTATTATTTACGTAAATTAATTTCGAACCTAAACGGATATAAATTAAGTGCATTAACACATTTCCATTTTTAAATAATTTCAAAATAAAAGTACAATATTGTTAAATTTCATATGAAAAATGTCGGATTCTTATTAACATTGATGATTACTAAAAATGAATAGATATATCTGTTGTATAAGTTCATTAAATAGAAAAAGTTGGATATCAATAAATATAATTAATTTTATATTTCAAATTATTTATGGGTTGAATTTATATTTTATTAAAAAGAAATATTTTAACACATGTCTTTGGTCCATTTTTCAAAAATTGGAGGCTGTAAAAGAAAACAATAATATACATAACCACAAAACACATTAAATTTAAATTATTAAAAACGTACTAAATTAAATTAAATCTTACACCTTTTGTTTATACTTATATTATTTACCACAATAACGAATTCTTAAATTGACGTGTACAAAATAACTTTGCTAATAATTAAAGATCCAGATAACAGATTTTTATATTTGACTCCCTATCGATTTCCAAATCTTTGATAGGTTTTCAATGATAAAAAGTATATCATTTAAAGAAATTCATCCAATCATAAATAAATTTATAGCTTTCCTAAAGTGATAAAAATAAATTGAAATAATTTATTAAAAGTAGACTCTTTAACTAAGATTAATATGAAAATAACTTCATAAGTAAATTAATTTTTAATGAGATGATTTCAAATCAAAACTTATTTAAAAATTTAGTACATTTAAATAATTATTTATGAAATGCTAGTAATTATTTCTTGTGAAAGCTAAAAGAAGGTCAACTAATATCATTTCTATTTTATTTCATATTTATTAAATATTTCAAATAAACTTCTTTATTATATTTTATAAGGAAATATTAAAAACAATTTATTTCTAATTTTTTCCAAATTATTTAAGAGTTAAAAATTTATTGTGAAAATATTAACCAAAAAAATTATTTGGAATAATTTTAATTTGCAGAATAATTCTATTTATGGTATTTTATAAATAATGAATAAATAATCTGAAATTATTTGAAAGAAAAGTAGTGATGTTCATCAAGAGTCACCCCCCCCCCCACTTCGCGAACAAACCCATTACAACTGATTCGTCAAATTATGTGTTCTCGTGGATTTTTTTTTAATTGAATTTTTGAATCGATTTTTTTTATTTATTTTTTAAATTTTTTTTTGTTTTAATTAATAGAATTTTTTAAAACGTGCATAGTGCTGCACCCTTTGTTTGAAAAGTTGCCAGTTGTCACATTCCTGTGAAAAAAATAAAAGTTGCAAAATATATCGATTTTTTAAAATTCGCGACAGATGTGCTGTGTTTATTGACTTTTCGAAATTTTTATGAGTGAGTTTGACTGGCCCTAAAATATCACTTATACATTGTCAAATGAACTATGGCTAGGATTATCCTGGGGCCGAGAAAACATATGTCATCACTACACCACGGTGATGAGTAATCGCACGTTTGTATTCAAAGCTTAATAACTTTTATATTATAAAATGGATTCGATGAGTTGGTTTGTTGGATAGATGGATAAAAGACTGTGATGGTGGATTTTAAATTTTTTAAATCGATATGGTCAAGTAAGTTTATAGTAATATATTTCGGTCATAAAATAATTTTTCGGAACCGCTTTATTTTACAAGAAGGAGGAACAATGGAGTAATCCAGTAAAACCATACCTTACATTTTTTCTGATGTTAGCAGAAAGATAGAATTTTTAAAAAACGTGGTGTAGTGGTACAAAAGTGGGTCAGTGGTGCTCACAATATGCATACTATACTATGTGTGTTTTTTTTTATTATTTTAAATTTTTTTAAAAACTTTTAATTTTAAAGTTTATTTTTTTATTTTAAAATTTTTTATATATATATATATAAATATTTTATTATTATTAGAAAATAATAAGAGTGGAAAATATTTCTTGTATATTTTTACCCCGTTTCCTAGGCATCGGGGTAATCAGCCAATGTTTGATTCTACCCGATCAACGCCACCCATTTCCCATTAATTAATCGATGACAGTAGATAGAAGTGAGAGTCTGCACAAGGGGGTCCCCCCGTTGCCATGGCAACCGTTTACCATAGCCAACCGTATGTAAGGTCATCATCCACATCCATCATCAACATCATCATCATCCATCAATCATCATGCATCTCATCAATTCATCATCATCATCATCATCATCATCATCAATCATCATCATCATCATCTCATCAGCATCAATCATCACATCATCATCATCATCATCATCATCATCATCATCATCATCATCATCATCATCATCATCATCATCATCATCATCATCATCATCATCATCATCATCATCATCATCATCATCATCATCATCATCATCATCATCATCATCATCATCATCATCATCATCATCATCATCATCATCATCATCATCATCATCATCATCATCATCATCATCATCATCATCATCATCATCATCATCATCATCATCATCATCATCATCATCATCATCATCATCATCATCATCATCATCATCATCATCATCATCATCATCATCATCATCATCATCATCATCATCATCATCATCATCATCATCATCATCATCATCATCATCATCATCATCATCATCATCATCATCATCATCATCATCATCATCATCATCATCATCATCATCATCATCATCATCATCATCATCATCATCATCATCATCATCATCATCATCATCATCATCATCATCATCATCATCATCATCATCATCATCATCATCATCATCATCATCATCATCATCATCATCATCATCATCATCATCATCATCATCATCATCATCATCATCATCATCATCATCATCATCATCATCATCATCATCATCATCATCATCATCATCATCATCATCATCATCATCATCATCATCATCATCATCATCATCATCATCATCATCATCATCATCATCATCATCATCATCATCATCATCATCATCATCATCATCATCATCATCATCATCATCATCATCATCATCATCATCATCATCATCATCATCATCATCATCATCATCATCATCATCATCATCATCATCATCATCATCATCATCATCATCATCATCATCATCATCATCATCATCATCATCATCATCATCATCATCATCATCATCATCATCATCATCATCATCATCATCATCATCATCATCATCATCATCATCATCATCATCATCATCATCATCATCATCATCATCATCATCATCATCATCATCATCATCATCATCATTCATCATCATCATCATCATCATCATCATCATCATCATCATCATCATCATCATCATCATCATCATCATCATCATCATCATCATCATCATCATCATCATCATCATCATCATCATCATCATCATCATCATCATCATCATCATCATCATCATCATCATCATCATCATCATCATCATCATCATCATCATCATCATCATCATCATCATCATCATCATCATCATCATCATCATCATCATCATCATCATCATCATCATCATCATCATCATCATCATCATCATCATCATCATCATCATCATCATCATCATCATCATCATCATCATCATCATCATCATCATCATCATCATCATCATCATCATCATCATCATCATCATCATCATCATCATCATCATAACTGCCATCTAATAGATTTGTTGATGATTCATGAATTGCATTTCTTGCATGTCTTTTTATTTCAGGTAAAACCTCTTTAGCACTACTGAATAATGCATCTTTCACTTTTGTTTTTTTCTCAATCACATTTCTACCAGCATTCCACAACGCTTACCTGCTAATTTGGCAATAGGAATTCCAAATTTCTTTAGGATTGGAAGTGCATATCGACCAAAACAGATTTCCAATTTCCTCCATATTGTTTTCCTTTGAAAAATGTAAGATCACCACCTTGCTGTGGGACTGTACATGTGAATAATGTTACGATTAATCATTTCTTCTTTTTCTAAAATGTAATGTGATTATTGTTTTTGCACCGTAAAAGAAATTCAACAATTCTCCACTATCATCTCGAATGTTGACTTCAATTTTGTTTATACATGTTGTGGAAACCGGTAATACATTGGATGATTAATTGTTAAAACACAAACATCACCACTTTTATATTTCGATGTATCTATCCATGTACATCTCAAAAGAGGAACTCGTTCCGATCCAACAATCATTGGTTCAACAATGCTTGAGTAGATATATATTTGATTGAAAGCGGAATTTAGTTTCATTGCTCGTTCACCATTTCCTTTTGGTTGAAAGTTGAATCTTTTAATCCAAGTGTAATTGCCACTGTTGTTTTTGCTACGAGAACAGTATCTTGAAGTTCCCATGAAAACAGATTTGATACTACATTGACTGTTTTGAATATCTGTGAGCAATTTGTCTTGAAATATTCAACAACATCACTTGTATTATTCAAATGTATGTCTTTTTCAAATATAAATAGTTTATTTTTTCCATCTTCCCAAATAACTACATCGATATCGGTAGAATTTCAGTAGTTGGTTTACATAAAATGTTAAACTACTATCAGCACGAACTTCTGTTCTATTAAAACCCACAACCAAGCGTCTGAAAATTTTTGAAGGTTATTGCCATCTTTTTTGTTGTCTGTGCAATAAATCTATTCGTTTCATAATTGACATTGTATATTTCAGGAAAAGGTGGGTGAAAACAAGTTTTTTATTTTTCAATTCCATTTTATGTTTTCTTCTTTCACATGTTGATACTCGATGTATGTTCCTTGTTTTATGGTTTGTGGACAATATAGTAGAAGAATATCAGTCATGGCAACATCCCATCTCCACGTAAATTGATTGCATTTTCATAGTCGATTGTAAATTTTTGCACAATTATCTGGACGAGTGTTTGGACAACTATTGCTAGGTAATACCATATAAAATGAAGTCATTATTTTTTTTCAGTCATATTCTATTCTGTTTTGTTTATATTCGATGCATCTATCCAACTAGGTTTTGAATATCCATGCCACTTGACCAACACCTGATTGCCTTTTTTACGAAGAATTTTCTCAATACGATACATTATTGGTTCACGTGGTAAAACTTGTAGTTCTTGCTCATAAAACTTTCCTTGAATAACTTCATTATCAATATCGCTGATTTCATACATTATGGGCATTTGTCTTGTATTGATACCTGTTATTCGATAGACTTCATCACTCAGTTTTCATTGAAATTCTAATGAATGGAGTTTGACTGATTTTACTCATTCGAACAAAGTCTCCAATTCTATACTTTGGTTTCTTTTTCGTCTTGATTTCATTATGTAACCAAAAATCCAAATCATTAATCACATCAACCGGTCGACTACCATTCAAACCACGATGTTCACTATGATTGTATGAATGAATGAGCTTGACAAGACATGTATCCAAACTTTATTACCGATAAATGAAATATTTTGCAAGTTTTGTTCTTAATGTTCGATTAAATCGTTTTTGCTTTATACTGACTGAAAATAGTGATTAATTTTATATTTATCCAAAATTGCTTTCACACTAGAATTATAAAATTCCTTTCCTAAATCTGTTTGAATATGTTTTGGTTGTGAATCTTTCAATATTATTTTCATTGCTTCTGACATATTTTGCATTTATTCTTGACTGGTACGAGCAAATCGAAGACAAACATGTTAAAATATATTTATAGCCTTTGTTGATTTCGAATAAGGTATCATTTCCATAAATCCCTGCATTGACACCATTAGCTCGATATTTCTCGTTGGAAACCTCTTTCTCATCGGTTTGTTGAGACTGTACGCTAATTGATCTTTCATCCACTTCTCTGTTTCTTTCTTGGTTGATTTGTCGCTTTTTTTTTTGAAATGCTGCCAAACCTGCCGGTTTTTGGATTGAACCATATTGTTTCCATCTTCTTCGTCTGCTTCATCTGAAACACAACAATTTGAACGAATATTGAAATTAAAATTTGGTAAAGATTGGTTGGACCCATAATGAAAAGAAGAAGGAAAAACTCACCATTGTTTATACTTGCGATGATTTATCAGCTTTCTCAATTATTTTCTTGACTCCATAACCTGCAGCACTAGCAACAGCTCCACTACCAATAGCTTTTGCAATCCAAGTGGCAAATGGTATTAGTGCAGCCCATACAAATCCACTTCCTTCCTGATTTAATTTACCACTACCATTTGATGATTCTCTTTGATCCTTTGAAACTCTCTTTGTTTTTTTCTCTTTTTTTACCATAATCATCAACATCAAGTGGAAAACGTTTCATCAAAATCTTCGTTTTGCATTGATACCACGTACATTAACCATATCAATTAATGTGTTTCTATATTTTTGCAACTTTTTCTTATATGAACCTGTATCAATTTGTCCCAAAACTACATTATGCAATACTTCAATAAAGTCATTAAAAACAAATGATGGAAAACTCTGTAATAATTTCCATCTATCTGCTTTAGAATGAAGAAGAGCTTCAAAATATGGAATACTTCGTTCAATTCGCTTCATTTAACATGAATTTCCTTTTAAATTTGTTTATACACGAACCCATTCTTGTTTTTTGACACATTTCATAACCTTTTAATATTTGCTTTCGACATTGTTTTTCGTTTTCGTTTTGACATTGGTTTTCGTTCGATATTCTTTGTCGTTTCACTTTTTGTTGCTTTAAATAACTTTTTGAAACTTTTTCATTGTTGTATTTATTATTTTTATTCGTCAATTTGTTTATAGACAGTGACTCCATTCGGATTAAATACATCTGTTTTAACTCTTTCATTATCATTACATTGTTGTGTAAAGTCAATGAAAATATTCCATGAGCATTAGTTGTTGCATCTCTAAATGCATCTTGTAAAAACCCTTTAAAATGGGAAAGCTTGTCTTGCAACAAAATCAACAACAGTTTGATCTCGCGGGTTTTTTAAATAAAACAAGATAATGAACGTTCAAATTTCTTGTTCGATGATTTCCACCTTGATGAAATAGATTTTGAGTAATAAAAATGACTGTTACATCACGATGTCTAGCAATTTTTGTAAACAAATTTGTAAATTCTGATTCTTTATTGCTTCTTTGAATAAATCATCAATGACAAAACATCACCTTGTTTCAAACGTTGTGACCAATTCTCATCAAACCTTTATCACCTTAATATTCTTCAACTTACAAAACTCCTTATGTGTCAATCCACTTTCACCACCACCCCTTCATGCCAATAAATTGTTTAAATGGTGACTTGAAAAACTCTTACTTTGCAATAACTTACATACAAATGTGTTTTTCCACTACCACTAGGCCCAACAATTTGAAAAACGGAATTATTATTCAAATTCATTTATTAAATAACAAATTTCACTTTTGTTTATAGAAATAAATTTAATTTTCAACAATTTATTTAGAAAAAAAAGGGAACATACACATAATGCACACATAATCACACATTATATGCAACATAAAGCATATTGATACACACATGATACACAATTATGCAAACAATGATGCACACATTAGGTAACCATAGTTACGTGCGAAAATCATGATCAAAATTATATATATTTTCTCTATCTACTACAACATTATTCCAAAATGCTCTGCTATTGAAATATCAAGTGATTGTCAAATCGCGATTCCACAACGATTGTCACAAGTTACCGGTTCTCTTTGATCCGCGGCATTGATTTGAAACTTCGGAATTTGTAGATTGTACTTGTTGCCATTGAGGTTAACACTATGGGATTGGCGTTCTCTTTTTTAGGTTCTTATTTTTCTCGTTGCAAAGAATAAATTTGGGTTCTTTACGATTTCTGGATTTCGATATTAGCCTCCTCGCTGCCTTTTTTACACTCTCTCTCGAGTTTATCTTTCTCGCCTTCTACTTTTTCATCGTGGCGTAATGGATTTGTTGGCTCTGTTTTTCCTCGTTTCGTTATTCTCTTCGATGTTCTCTCTTAGCGTTTTTACTTTTTTCTGGTTCACAGCAATCCTTGCCGTGCTCTAATACGTCTTTTAGTTGACTTCGGTTATCCTCAATTTTATGCTTTCCGATTTCGCTCTCTTTCTCAATGCATAACTCTCTTCCATAACTGATTCTTCCTCTGTCGATATCGATTGTGGTATGTAGGTTATTCAATTCTTTGTATTAAGTGAAGCGATGCGATTTTCTAGAAATTGGATTCGTCTTTTGTAATATAAATCATTATTCTTCTTTCGGATAACTTTTGGGGGCTTCACTGACTTCGTTCGTCGTGTTTGAATTTCGGATCGTGACATTTATAAACAAGAGATAAACATGAATAAATATTTCTCATTTCATTCTGATACATGATAACCGTTAATTATGGACTTATTTACGTTGACTTTATTTTGATAACTTCTGACGATCTAATCGGCACATAATGTTTGAGCTTTATTTACATACACGCTGATGGACTGATTAAATGAACGCATATACTGATTTAAAGGCTCAATAGCCTAACTACATTACTGTTTTTGATTCTTGATTGTTTTTTGATTTTTTTTTCCTTTTTTTTTGTAATACTAACATATACTGCTCTACAATAATACTCCAGATCGTTATTCACTCAACTAACACTCCTCGTTCGAATCATCTCGGGGATTGTGACCAATTTGCGTTTAGAGTTAATTCTGCATGGAAAGCTGTAATTCCTTGTATTTTGGATTCTCTGGGAGATTGCTAACTCGTTTAAACCATCATTGTTTGGTAAAAATATTCTTGGCTCTCTGTTAATTGTCTTTCTCTTGACTCTCTATCATTTTATGCAATCGATGAATTGTCTGTAGTACATAGTCTGATTTCTCGGTAAGGGTTGATTTTGATCTCTGTAGGTATCCACTTGCTCGTTTAACATTTTTGAATTCTCATTGTAGACTTTACAATTTGTGTGCCCATAACTCCTCCATAATTGCATAGGGATAATACTGATGGTTTACTAAGTCTTTGATACTTGGCCTGGTTGCTCTTGGAAATTGCTGCTTCAATCTCGTCTAAATCCACGTTTAAATGGCTCGTCTCTCATCTCCGACTGATTCATTCTGCTCTCGATACTCTGATTCCATTTCTGCTACAATAAACAAAATTTAAAATTCTCCGTTCTCTATCAACATCAACATTATCAGTGATCCATCAATTTTCATTACATACGGCTAATTTTCATATTGTACTCACTGTTACATTTCGAGTAATTTATTTACAATTTTTACTACCTCATCTCTCTTACTGCCAATAACGACCAGTTCTCTCTCGGACCCTCGGCTTTATCGCCATCTTCGACGTATGCAAATATCTCTCATTCAATTCAAATAACTCCGCAGGGATTCTCAACTCGAATATTGTCCGTATCTTCGCTCAAATCATTATTATTACTGTTATTCGTTTATTGCTGACAAAATCCCAATTACCACCAAAGAGTCTTGCCTGGCCAATCCATTCTGTTCCAAAATACTCTGCGCCGTGGATTCTCATGCCCCAACATGCGCATGTACCATCGATTATATCTTCCCAGTTGCCTTCGATATTTCTTTAATAATTTCATCTATATTTTCTCTTGGTTGGTTTAATATATTCCGACGGTCTTGTCCTACGTCTGATCTCGTATTTGTTTCTTCGTTTTTTACGTTTCGTTTTCCGTTTTCTGTTTGTCGATTTTAATCCTTGTGGACATCGTTCCTCCCGTTACTTGGTTCTTGTTTTCGTTATGTTACTGGATTAAGTCTCGAATTTCGTTCGCCTAAGTACTCTGGAGAGGCTTTGCATGGTTGTGGTTCGTTGAGTGTTTTCTCTCTTTACACTTCCATTGGTTATCCTCGGCTTCGTTGTATTGTCCGTTGTCGGTTTGTTTCTCGCACTTGCCAAATTTCCGTCATACGTTGATATTCTACCCAATTCTCTATATCTGCTGCTCGCCCACTCCATCTGTTCCGTTTCCGGACTGCAACCCAATTTTTCTCTTGACATGGTCTCTTATCCATTCGTTAAAAATCCTAAATTTCATTTCACTCATTCATTAATTTTTAAAAATTCGTTTTCATATGAAACCATCTATTTCCAAATAAAATTTTCATGAATAAAACATTAATAAAATTTCATTAAAAATATATATCATAATAGTTAAATAAAATTTCATTTAAATTAATGATAAAATACAAAAATATTTCCATTTTTTATTTTTTAGATTAGTTTTCATATAAAAGTGAAACATTATCTGAAGTGAAACAAATTAATAGACGAATTAAACTCGATTTTAATGTTAACATCTCATTTTTTATTTTTTTTTAGTATATTATATAGAAACTAATTCTAAAGTTAAACAAATTAATAGAGAATAAACCTTGATTTAATGTAGATTTCATTATTTTAATTTTAAAATTAGTTTCATATGAAAAACATTATTTCCAATTAAAATTTCATAATAAAAACAATAAAATTCACATTAAAAATAATAATATCAAATAATAGTTAAATAAAATTTCTTTGTTTTTTTTTTTTCACCCCATTCTTTTTTTTAAAAAAACCGACTTAACTCTCGCCCAACGGCGCCCAATTTTTTACCAGTAAATGGGCCTGCCATAAACATAAAAAACTAAAAAAAAAAATCAATATTACCAGAGTTTAATTTCCTTCTGATGACATTCAAAATTTTGATTAATATAAAATATGATACCGTGTTTAAAAATTGATACATAAAACAACAACAATAGTTTTTAATTGGTTTTTAATAGTTTTTAATCTTTTACAAACTTATTTCACCATTAAAGTTTATTAAACAAAAAAAACTCAATTAATTCTTTTATTAATAATAATTTTTAATAAATTTTATAAAGTATTCTAGACTAATATATATAATGTTTAATATGTGAATTAATATTGAGTCTATATTGTGAATTAAATAGATAACAAATTAATAACAAGAAATTTATTAATTCATAAATTTTTGTTACTTTTAAAACATTTGACATCACAAATTAAAAGTAAAAGTTTTAATGTTTACATTAATATATTTTTGGATATTGGGTCTTCGTCTTCTTTTGATTAACGAAAATAATGGAGTAACTTATCTTTTTCTTTGATTTTTCTTATTTTGCAATTCATTGTTTCTTTAATATCTGCTCTGCATCTAATCTAAATATGTCACGTTACTCTTTGATGTAGACGAGCTAATGATTTATAATCGTATTTCCACGTGATTTTGTTTTTCTCATAGTCCAGTATTTGTCTTGCATAAGCCTCGTTATTACTGGACAATTGCTGAAATGCCTGATTTCTTAAAATCAATAATTATCATCGAAAATTTTAAAGTTGACTGTTTTTTTCGAACTTTTTGACATATCTTTGTTGAACTTTTTTGGATCAAATGTTGTTCCATTGTCGTTGTGCATATAATTTTTTAAAACTGAATCGTTTCTTTTTGGGCTCTGGATAATCTTATTAGTTGCTGGTTTTGAACGTTTTTCTGGTGTTCGTCTTCATATATTCATTATAGTTTCTGTGTAACATCTATATTAAAATATTAAAATATTAAATATTTTTATTTATGTTTACTATTTGTATCTAGTCATTTTGTTTCTGGTATTGGATTCATCTAGATTAA
>JACMZG010000097.1:35030-68493 GCA_018340805.1 Microvelia longipes
TTAAAGTGAAATTCTAAATGTCGAAAGATATCAAGAAATTATTAAAAAGGTGATTTCAAAGTGTCGAAAGATATTACAAAATATTTAAAAGGTGAATTACCTAAATTGCGAAAGAATACCAAATTATAAAGGTAAATCAAAATGTCAAAAGATAATTACAAACACTAAATAAAACAGGAGAAATTCTAAATTGTCGAAAAGATATACACAAATTTATAATAAAAAGTCAATTCTAAAATCGTCAGAAAATCAATAACAAAAAATTTATATAAAACGGTGAAAATCTAAATATCTGCCAGAGATATTACAGAAATTATACAAGGATGCAATTCTAAATTTCGAAAACATAAGTAACAAAATTTATAAAAAGAGTGAATTCTAAAAATGAGAAAGACTAATACAAAATATTAAAGTAAATCAAAATGATCGAAAAGAAGAACTCACAAACAAAATTATTATTAAAAAAGTAAATTCTAAAATAGTCGAAACTATATAACAAATCAAAAAATAAGCTAAACAATGTCGAAAGATATCAAAAAAATATATCTAAAAGATGATCCTAATCCATGTCAGAAAGACCAAATACAAAATAATAAAAGGAATTCTACAATTGATCGAGAAAGAATTAACAAATTATAAAAAGGTAAATCAAAAACTGACAGAAGATAACACAAAATATATAAAGATGAATATCATAAAAATCTTGCTCGAAAAGAAATTACAACAATAATATCACAAAGAGGTGAATCCCTAAAATTGATCAAAGAATAAATATAAAATAACAAATTAAAAAAGAGAAATCTAACCGAAAACAACAAAAGAATTCACAAAATTAATTAAAAGGTGAATTCCTTAAATGCCGAAAGCAATATACAAAAAAAGACATTAAAACGAATTCTAAATGCTCGAAAGATAATTATATCAACAAATTTAATAAAAAAGTATACATTCCTAAAGTCCGAAAAGATAAAATAAAAAACCTATCAACACTGAACCAAAATAGCTACGAAAAGAATAACACAAAATCAAATAAATAAAGGCAAATAAAACACATGTCCAGAAAAAGAACTCAACAAAAAATAATATTAAAAGTAAAATTCTACATATGGTCGCAATAGAAAAATACAACCAGAACTCAAAAGTGAATTACTAAAAATGTCACGAAAGATATATCACAAAATTATTAAAAAAGGAGATGAATCTAAAAAGTCTAGAAAGATACAACAACAAATTATTAAAAGAATCAAAATAGTACCGAACAAGCATATGAACAAAAAATTACAAACAAAGCGTAATTCTAAATATGTCAAAATATTCCCAAAAACCAAAATTTATATAAAAGGACTTCTAAAATTGGTCGAAAGACAATAAAACTGAATTAAAAGCGTGAATGCTCAAACCTATGTCGAAAACATTTACAAAAATATATAAATCAGTGAAATCTAAATGAATCGACAAGCAATATCACAAAGAAATTTAAATTAAAAAGGTAGAATCTAAATCGTCGAAAATGAGGACAAAAAAAATTTCATTAAAAGTGAAATACTAAATATGAGCGCAAGATCTACACAAAAATTACTTAACAAAGTAATCTAAAATGGACGAAACGATCACAAAAAAAATTTATATAAAGAGGAAATCAAATTCAGAGAGAATTACAAAAAAATTAATTAAAAGTAATCTACAATTCACAGAAAGACATATAACAAAAAGTTTTATATAACAAGTGACATCTACAAATGGAGCGAAAAATAATAACACTCAAAATTATTATAAAAGATGATTCTAAATATGTGCAAACGAGATATACAAAAATTTAATTAAAAAAAAGTACAATCCAAATTGTCGAAGATATTACAAAAAAAATTATTAAAAGTAACCAACTAAAGTCGAACAGATAAACAAAATATTAATATAACAAAGCAATAATCGATAATGATCGAAAGATATTACAAAAATAATTAAATAGGGAACATATACAATGATCAGAAAGATAAATACAAAACATTAATTCAAAGTGAATTCTAAAATTGTGAAAAAATATACCAAGTATTAAAAGGTCATTCTCCAATCTGTCGAAAGCGATAATTACAAACTTATATAAAAAGAGTAAATAACTAAAATAAGACGAAACACTATTACAAAAAAATTATAAATTAAAAAGGAGAAATCTAAAATGATCGAAACGCTATTCAAAATATATTAAAAAGTAGAATTATAAATTGTCCGAGAGAAAGAATATACCCAAAATATATTAAAAAAGTGAAAATTCACAATCGACAAATATACAAAATATTAAAAAGGAAAAATTCTAACTCATACGAAAGATATTAAACAATACCAAAAAGTATATAAAAAGGTGAATCTAAATGTGAAAGATCATTACCAAAAATTTATTAAAAAAGTGAATTACATAAAATATGTCGCGAACAGCAATATTACAAAATTTAATAAAAGGTGAATCTAAAATATGTCCGAAAGCATATACAACATAACATTAAAAGAGTGAATTCTAAAATGTAGAAAGTATCTTAAAACAAAATTATATTTAAAGTGATTCTAAACTGTGAAAGAAATTACAAATTATTAAAGGGAATCTAAAATATATGTCAGAAAGAAATAATTACAAATCATAAAAGTAATCAAAATTACCAGAAAGAATATAAACAAAATCATAATATAAAAAGTGAATACTAAATTGATACGAACATAAAAATTACTAAAACCGGAAATCACTAAAATGATCCCAAAAGATACATATTAAACAAATTTAATTAAAAGAAAAGCGAATCTAATGCCAGAAAGACTAATAATCAAAATTTTTAAACAGTGAATCTAACTGTCAAGAATAATACACAAAAAAATAAACAAACTGAAATATAATCCTAAATACTCAAAAACGAGATTACAAAATTTAAAAGCTGAATTAACAAAAATATCTACGAAACAGATAATACAAAATTATAATAACACAAAAGGATGAATACCACTAAATTGTCGAAAGCATATACAAAAACCAAAAATATATATAAAAAATCTAGAAAATCAACTCGAAAAAGATATACAAAACTATTAAAACAAAAGTGATCAAATTGCCGAAAACCAGAATAAAACAAAAACTCTTATATTAAAACCAAAAAAGCGTGCAATTATCTATAAAATTAAAGCGAGAAAGACCATAAAAAACAAAATATATATAAAAACAAGTGAAATGCCCCTAAATAATCGCAACGAATAATAATACAAAAAATTATACAACAAAGATGAAATCCTCAACATATGACAGAAACGATAATAAACAAAATATATATATAAAAGAAGAATAACCCTAATTAGTCGAAAAGATAATATACCCAAAATTAATAAAAAGGATGAACTATACCTAACATTGTACGAAAGAATACTTACAAAATAACTATCATTAAACAAAGGTGAATAACATAAATGTCGAAGATAATACATATTAAAAAGTGAAAATCTAAATTGTCGAAAGAAAGATAACAAAAAAATTTTATTATAAAAAGTAGAATCTACAAAATAGAGCACGAAAAGACAACAAAAATTAATCTAAAGGTGAATCCTAAATGCGAAGATATACCAAAATTGTAAAAGGATGAATTCACAAAATTGATCGACAAGCAAATGTACAAAAATTATATAAAAAAAAAGTAACTCAACTAAAGCCAAACGATAATACAGAGAATAATAAAAGAAGGCCAAATTCCTACAATTGATCGAAGAATAACAACAATAAATTAAAACAACAAACACCAACACAATAGTTAGAAAAGAGTTGAAAGTAAATCAGAATAATACAAACAGAATGTTCAAAAAGTGAAAATTAATTTTTAGTTCTTCTATTATTCTTAGATTATTCTAACAAACCTCTATAAAATAAAACATTATATTAAAAACATTAAAAAAAAACAAAATATTTGAAACAAAAAGATAAAAAACACAGAGAAAATTGCAACAATCTAATAATTTCTTACCAAAATGGTTAAAGTTGATAACAAAATAGAAGAAATGACAAAATCGAACAGATGTGTAAATTCACGTACATCAAATCTAGAGAACTGTTAGAAAACTACCAGAAATACTTGAAATGCTAACATCGATTATATCAAATCAATGATTATAACTAAAAAATCACAAATCATCAGAGTAAAAAACAGATTCTTTAGAACCACAAGTAATAATCAACACCAAAAAAAAAAAAAAAGGAAAAAAAAAAAATCGAGAGATAAGATATGGTATATACAGTAATCAGAAGATAACACAAAGAAAACATAAGGATATAACAAAATCTTTATGAGAAATATAAATACAAGAAAGAAAATGTATTAAATAAAGAAAGTGAAATACAAGAGAATAAATTGGAATAAAGGGAAAGACAAAAAATAAAGATCTATAGAATACGACACAAAATAGAATAGACTGACATAAAATAAAGAACACAAAAAAAATTAAAAAATCCGAAAGAATATATCGACAAACCACCTCACATAGATAAAACAAAACGCTCATTATTACATTTATATATTAAAATTTTTTGTTGTCAACTCAGACATAAAATAAATGTAAAAAAATAAGAAATATGATTATCGAAATTAAATTTATAATACTATAATTCATAATTTGTTTTAATTAATCTAAGCATTATAATAACTATAACATAACAGAAAATTTACATCTAAACGTCTCAGCAATTAAATTAAATGCGATTTCATCTATATTAATTTATATTATATATAAAAAAACAAAAACAACAAGAATAATACCAATCCAAATGATCATAATAAATATAAAATAAAAAATATGAAATAATTACCGACAATATAGTGAAAAGTAAGATCATACAACGGATTCTTCCACAGTCGACAACTGAGTAAAAAAAAAACCAAAAAATACACATAGAAAAACATAATAATATTATTAATAAGACGGACTTCCACCTAATCAAAGACCTGGCCCCCAACAACAACAGGAACGCAGAGAGAGGTCTACTGCACACCACAAAGACACAAAAGGAATCCGGAACCCCAAACACGAGAGCGTGTAGGGGAAAACACACAACGTGAAATTCTTGTCGTTTTCACGAGTAAAACACAACCCAACAACTAGAAAACAATTGATTCAACATACTAAACCACAACTACGGGAAACCCAACAAAATGAATTTGGGCCACCGGGATTGAAACCGCGAACATCCACAGCATTAAAATTTCTGCTTGTATATTACTCAAAAAAAACATTATAAAACAATTTAACGAGAATCTAAGACATATTTAGGCAATGCAATTGAAAAATTGAGATCAACTAAATAATCAACAAGGTTAACCATACGCAAAACAAATCAACAGCAAAATGATTATTAGAGTAAAAATTGTCTTAACAGACTGCATCTCTACGCAGCAAAATAAAAAAAATTAGAGAATAAAAAATCATTGATAATCCGAATGTACATAAAGAATAAATTCACGTTTGATAAACGCACCTTTAAATTGAAATGGATTCACCTTAAAATACTGGAAAGTAATGCGATAACGAAAATAAACGTTCATTCCTGTAAAAAGTTCACCTTAAACTTAGTCGAAATTTCCCGCCTTAATGGAAACGAAAGGTTGATGTGATCAACCTATAATAAATTGGAAATAATAATTCACCTTTGAATACAACTTGAATTAAAAATGTTTCACCTTGACCACCTTACTAGTCCTACTTTTATTATATGGCGATCATCTTGTCTATGAATCTCGCTAGTTGTCATAAAGATAAATTAGTATGATAGGCAAAGACATTGACTCGTCATAACTCGAATAAAATTAGTTATGTTATTAATTATTCAAAATAAGCGAATTTTTGTGTTACAGCACTTACAGGGATACGAAATTTTAAATAATGATATCAATAAAAGTAAATTTGGGATAATAAAAATAAATATCATTAATAATAACAATATAAACAGAAGGTAAGAATTGAGAATAAAACTAATTTGACAGACATGACAATTAAAAACATAACTAACACAAATAGTTAATAAATTGCAAGGTGAAATAATAGAATACATATTTATAAATATAAAAGAATAAATAAGCTAGCATAGGAGATAAAATAAAGAAATACAATAAAATACATTAATAAACCAGAGATTAACATTTAATGTAAAAAGGAGTAAAACGGAAAAAAACTTAAAAATGCTAAAATACGAATAATTGAGTAGAAAGTTAAATGATAAAGAAAAATTCAGATAATTAAATAATAAAAATAAAACTTGATGGATTATTGAAAAGCGGGTCAAGAAGATTGGAATTTAATAATGGGAATAGTAAAAAAAGTAATGATTGAAATATAATTAATAAGATAATAAGTTAAAAACAGTAAATGGATCCGAAGTATCACAAAAATTATTTATATAGGACGGATTTTTGAAAATTCGAATAAAACTGTAAATTTAAAATGTTGTACTTGAAAAGGGAATAAAAATATTTGGAATTTTAAAAATTTTTTGTAGACAAGAAGACTATATAAATCACGATGAAGTACAGATTGTGCGTAATTTCGAATTAAATAGAAAGAAAATAATAAATTTGAAATGAATTTAAAATTTTGGCGTAATAGTTATAGCTTTGTATTTGCAAAAAAAGATTTAAAATTTGGAGAGAATATCTTGGACAAGATATTGTTCAGTGAAAGAAACAGAATGATTAAATTTTGAATTTAAATTTAATTTTGGTTGTTACATTAAAATCACACTTAGTCGAGAATCAAGAAGGGTATTGAACGGTCAGCCACAGGTAAAAAATATCGAAACTGGGTTATTGAATGAACGGAGATGGTGATTGCGGACAGTTAGAACCTACTGATTACCATGAATTTAACTATAGATCACGATATAAACATGTTAAAGCGTCAAAAGTCGTGGAGTGATCTTAGAAAATAGGGCCCACAGTCATGCTAAGGTGAATCCTGAAGACGAACACCTCTTATGAGAAAACTGTAATACTGTCTACTGACGAAGATTGACGAATAAGACTTATGAAACTACTCGAGACAATGTTTTTATGACAGTTAGATTTTTGGGAGTTCACTGTGAGCTGTGCCGCCGCACATAAGCAGCATGACTCGAATCTGTTAATTCCAATTCTTTGAGGGCTGAAAAAGAGTTCGCGATAGAACAAGATATGTCCGGCAAAATTACTGGATTAGTTTATTAGTGGATGACCCATCACGGCAGTTCGTGCGTATGGAACGAGAATTCCACCTTACGGACTTACTGCCCGAAGTTCGTCCTAGGCTTTAAAGTTGAAGAAGGGCTCTCAATCTTGGATGTGGGTCTGCCGACTGGAATCCGAGCAATCTAATTGACCGCAAAAGTTCAGTGCTGACTAAAGATACATTGGTAGGTACATATGTAGCCCATTTGAATAAGAGGAAACTCAATTTAATTGGAATTATTTTTTTGTTGAAATTGGTTTATGAAAATTCTAGTTGCGCACAGGTTATCGATTATGAACGAATCTCTTATCACATATATGCTAATATGAAAATGTTTTGTATTAGCATGTATTCACATAACCTGCGAAGAATATCGAAAAAACTTTAGAAATTATACGAAAAGAATAGCTGGAAGAAGCCGCGTGAAAGAAACTCGGAAATAGAAATCTTTAAAATGATTTAATTTTTCGTGAGTGATCGAAATTTAGTTTGTGAAATTTTTGGTTATTTTTTTTTTTTTTTTTTTTTTTTTTTTTTTTTTTTTTAGAGAAATTTTTTTGTTTTGGTAAATATTCACTAAAGTGTGGTTGAAACGAGAAACTCAGAACGTGAAGAATGGTGTTTGAATTGTTTTTAGTACTTGGAAGTTTATAATTATGTGAGGTACACAGAAAAGGGCTACAGTGTATATAGCCGCAAACAGTAGTCTGGAAGAAAGCCTTGGTTGAAGAAAACTCGTTGTTATTATTTTGGAGTTAATGTAATCGGGAATTCTGAAATGAAGAAAAATGAATTGGAAAGAAAATCCGAAGGACAGAAAAAAAAAAAAAAAAAAAAAAGATTGAAATCATAGAATTTAGTAATCGCTACAATGTTGAGAAACAAAATATAGAATAAGAAAATTTAAATTCGAAGAGTGAATAAAAAGGTAATGTTTGTAACGAAAAGAATAAGAAGCACAGTAAAAAAAAATTTAATAAATTGGTAATTATCAGAGTACAATTTGATAAAATAAAAGGATAAATTAACTAAAATTCTATGGAACATTACGATACCGCAACACAAAGAGGAGGCAAGCGACGAGCTTTATCACCTATTCCAGTGACAATTCGAATGAATCCAGATAATTACCATCAAGATTCCATCGCATAAGAAACTCAAGAAGACAGCAGAAATTGAAAAATGGCCGTATTCGAGGGCCGATGAAATGCATTTGGAGACGATGAGTAAAACTGAGTTTATTCTACATATCCCAAACCTGACATTAAATTATCTTCTCAATTTCTATGTTTCTTCCACAGTTCTATGCGTTATCTTATTAAATTTTAAATATCGACCAGCTCTTTGAACAATATAAAAAATTCGATCAATGCTCCAATCTAATCTTGCGATCTGCCCAATTGTTTCGTCAAGCAGTCCAATCCAATCCAAATCCATACCAATTATGACTAAAGTAACTTTTGGTTAAACTTTATATTATTACAATATTATGATCCAGCAATTCATGAACTAATTTTTTTTATTACAATTGATTTGATGAATGTGAAATAAAATTGTAAATGTAGTAACGATTAAAAATTATGTAAACTATTGATTTTTTTTTTTCTTTTTCTTTCTTTGTTATTTTTGGACCTATTAGCTATCTTGTCTGATAAGGAATCTTTGACCCGGAAATGACAAATGACAATTGATGAGTTGAGGTGCGAAATAGAAATGAGTGAATAAGAAATTAGAAATGAAATGGAAGGAAAAACGAATATGAAATAAAGAAGGAATTGTTAAAATTGTTATAAAGAAAAATAAATTATGTGATTATTATTAGAAGCGACAAAGATAATGAATTAAAACGAGAGTTAAGAGTTAGAAGAAAGATTAAAGAAAGCGCTTTAAAAATAGAGAAAGGAGAGAAGAGATATAGATAATTCAGTAATTACAAATAACGAAAAGAGATGATTAGGAGATATAACTACGGTTATTGGAGAATAACAGCTGAAGAGCAAACAACAGAAAAAGTAAAAAGAATAGAAAACATTAATTGAGGAGAAAGATGAAAATAAAAGTAAACCCAGAACAAGAGGGATCATCAGAAAATATCAAGTTTAGAAAATAAAAAGTAAATATTAATCTGAGTGCAATTATTAGAGAATAAAAAGGAGAAAGGAGATTAAGAGAGAAGAGATAAATGAGAGTCAGAGGAAGTTAGCGAATGAAAATGAGAACGAATAAACAAGAAATGTCAGAACGAGAATTCCGGGACGGAATTTTTCTGAAGGCCCCCAGTAATTTGTTGGGCTAGAACATCAAATAAAGTGGGTCAAGGAGATAAGGGGTATGGAACGATGTGATTATGGTGATTTTAATATTGGGAATGGTTGAGTGTAGAAAATAAATGTTGTAAGAAGAAATTATTACTATTAACAGTATTATTATTATTATTATTATTATTATTATTATTATTATTATTATTGTTATTATTAATTATTTGTTATATTGTAATATTATATGGGAATATGTTTATGATTTATTAAAATGTACAATATTAATTTTCAGATTTTGTTTTTTTATTATAAGGTTTTTAAGATTTATTTAGATGTCAAATTATCATAGATATTTTTTATTTTAATTTAATTTAGATTTATTAGTTAGTAGTATGATTTTATTATTTTTATTAGATTTTATTTATTTAATTTTATAATAATGATAAGTAAATAGAGTAACATATAATACAGATAGTAATGATGAATATAGTTATTTTGTTTTTTTTATCTCTTGGCCCAATATCGGACATGCGAATGTCGTCGATACAGTATCGGATAAAAAAAAAAAACAAAAAAAATTTTTTTAGTTATGATTTGATCAATACAACATACGGTATATAAACTGACCGCATAATTAATTGATATTCAACAAAATTTATTAAAAGGTGAATTCTAATTGTCGAAAGATATTACAAAATTATTAAAAGGTGAATTCTAAATTGTCGAAAAGATATTAACAAATATTAAAAGGTGAATTCTAATTGTCGAAAAGATATTACAAAAATTTATTAAAAGGGAATTCTAAATTGGTCGGAAAGATATACAGAATTATAAAAGGTGAACTAAATGTCGAAAGATATTACAGAATTATTAAAAGAAGGCGAATTCTAATTGTCGAAAATATTACAAAATTTATTAAAAGAAGGATATTACTGAATTGTTGAAAGGTTTGAAAGGTTAAATCAGAATTACTAAAAGATGGTTCAAAAGGTGATTAATTTTATTTCTTTTTTATTATTTTTATGAATTATATCTAATCAACTTTATAAATAATTATTATAATTATAAAAAATTTTATAACAAAGATATAATAGGGAATGGCAATCTATAATTTTTACCAAAAATGGTTTAAAGGATAAATTGCTTTGATGAAATTGAAAGATGTTGTAAATTCGTTAATTAGAGAATGTTGAAAACTCCAGAATACTTGAAATGCTACATCGATTTCAATCAATGAATAATAAAATCAAAATCATCAGAGTAATAAGACAAAGATTTCTTTGAAAAAGTATATCAAACAAAAAAAAAAAAAAAGGGAAAAAAAAAAAATCGATAAAGTTGTTCAGTAATGAGAGATAATAAATTGGATAAAAAATCTTTGATAAATAGAAGTGAAATGTAATTAATAACGGAAAGTGTAGAAAAGAAATTAATTGATGTGGGAAGTAGAAATAAAGGATTATTTGACTAATTGAATGATGCATGAAATGAAGAAAACGAAAAATGTTAAATTGAAAGATTTGTCATAGATGAAAAAGTTGTTATTTATTTTTTTTTTTTTTTTTTTGTTGTCAATGATATATCTGTTAAAATAGTTGTTTGAGAATTACTTTATTATTATTATATTTTGTTAATTATATACTTAAGCATATAATTACTATACACATGAACAGAAATTTACAATCTATAACGTCTCAATTAAATTTAAATTGCGATTATTTTTAATAAAGAATTCATTAACTATGATTAATCATTATTCAAAAAATTGAATAGAGGATATTAGGGATAAATTAAATGCATTCAAATTCTTTAATGAACTGGTACATATCATAGAAAAACATTTTTTTTTTTATTAAGACGGACTTCCACTCTAGTCGCTGGACCCGAACTAAAGGTGCGGTTACTGCACTCCCACAATAAGATCACCAGGAACCAAACCGGACGTGGGGAACACACGACTAAATTCTTGTGGTTTCACGAGCTATACCCCTACTAAGCAAAATTGATATATTCTCGGGAAACCTCAACAAATTTGGGGCTCACCGGATTTGAAACCGGACCTCCGCAAATTAATTTGTTTATAAATATTTAAAAATTTAGAGAATTCAGAATTTTAAGTTGAATGAATGAGGATAACTAAATAATAACAGAGGTTATCTATGCATCACGGATGAATTTGTATAATGTAATATATCTCTGCTAGCAAATAAAAAAAAATTTTGAGGTAATAAAATTTGTAAATGAAATTACCTGATAAAATCCGTGATAAACGCACCTTAAATTTGAAAATGGATTCACCAAATACTGTTAAATTAATGCTGATTAACGAAAATAAACTGATCAGTCCTGTAAAAAATGTAATTCCCTTAAACTTATGCAAGTATCCCGCCTTAATGAAAACGAAGGTTGATGGATCAACTATATAAATTGGAAATAAATTATTTCACCTTTGAATAATCACCTTGAATAAAAAATTTTTCATCCTTTGACACACTTTATCTATGTCCTAAATTTATTATATGGCGAATCATCTGTCTATGAATCTCTGCTATTAGTCATAAAAGATAAAAATAGTAGAGAGAAGAGAAATTTGACTCGTCTAACTTATTGATAATATATTATTGTTAATTATTTTCAAAAATAATGCCGAATTTGGTGTTAATCATCTTAAGGGATACGAGAATTTTAAATAAGGATATCAATTAAAGTAAATGGATAATAGATATAATAAAATACGATTATAATAACAATTAATAAACAGAAGGTGATGAAATTGAGAATAAAATAAATTTGACAACAGACAAAAAACAAACTCACAATAGTAATAAATTGGCAAAGTGAAATAATAGAATACAGTAATTTATGAAATAAATAAAATAATTATAGCTAGATAGAGATAAATAAGAAAATTAAAATACAATTTTAATAATAAGAGATTTAGACATTATGTAGAAAAGTAGTAAAAACCGGAGAGAAACTTAAAATGTAAAGAGCGTTAATAATAGTAAAAAGTAAATGATGATATTAATGTGAAAAATTCAGATAATTAAATTTAATAACATAAATGATGAATTATTGAACGGTTGTCAAAAGAGTATTGTAAATAATGGGAATAGTAAAAAATAATAAAATAATGATTGAAATAAATAATAAAAGATAATCAAGTTTACACCAGAAATGGATCGAAGTATTCACCCAAAAAATCTATTTATATTGGGCTGGATTTTTTGAAAATGACTAAAACTGTAAAATTTTAAACATTGTATCTTGAAAAGTTGGGAAACCAAAAAAATTTGGACATTAAAATTTTTGTAGACCCAAGAAGCAACTCATATAAATCACGTGATAAGTACAGAGTGCGCATTTCCAATTTAGTGAAAGAAGAATAATTCTATTTGAAATAGATTTAGAAGAATTTGGCGTAATAGTCTACAGCTTATTTGAAGAAAGACGAAGTTATAATTTTTGAAGAATATCTTTCGGACAAGATGTATGTTCAAGGTAAAAACAGAGGATTGAAAAAATTGTTGAATTGTAAGAATTCTAATTTAGTTGGAATTACAAATCACACTTAGTCGAGAAGGCCAGAAGAGGTATTGAACGTCAGCACAGGAGAGAAAATTTCATCGAAAACTGGTTTAATTGATGCAACGGAGATGGCGTATTGCGTAACAGAGACCCTAAATAGTTACTGAATTAACTATACGATCACCGTATGAAACCATGTTAAAGCGTCAAAAGTCGTGGAGTGATCTAAGAAAATAGGCCACAGTCATAGTTGGAATCTGAAGACTGACACCTTTTATAGAAAACTGGAATGAATGCTAATGACCGAAATAGACCGAAATATATTAGACCTTAGGAAAGCTACCTCGAGTAAAAAGTTTTTATTGACCGTTATATTTTTTGGAATTTCACTGTGAGCTGTGCCGCCGCAACCATAAAGCAGCATGGAGACTCCGGAATTCTGTGAATTCCATCCTTTGAGGCTGGAAGAAAGAGTTCGTGATAGGAACAATGATATTCCCGGCAATAATTAAGTGGCATATGTGTATATAGTCTGCTTGACCACCAGGCCAGTCTCGGTTGGCCGTTGAAACGCAAAAGTTCCCCCTTACGGATTTACTGCTCGAAGTTCGTCTAGCGGCCTTTAGATTGAGAAGGTCTTCTCAATTCCGGGATGGGGTCTTCCCAAATGAGATCCGAGAATCTTAATTGACCGCAAAAGTTCAGTGCTGACTAGAAGATACATTGGTAGGGTCATAATGTCCCATTTGATAGAGAGGAAACTCGAATATTTTGAATATTTTGTGTGAAATTGGTTATGGAAAATTAGTTTGCGAGCAGGTGTTATCGATTCGAGGAATCTATCAATATAATGCCAAATGAAATTTTTGTATTAGCATGTCTTCACTCACTGGAGAATTGAAAAGACACTCTAATATAAGAATATATGGAAGAATAGGCTTGGAAGAAAGCCTTGATTTGAAAGAAAACTCGGAATTAGAATTTTAGACACATGTTTAATTTTTCGTGGAGTGAATCGAAATTTAGTTTTTTGAAAATTTGTTTTGGTTTTTAGAAGAAGATTTTTTTGTTGGTAGATATCACTAAGTGTGGTTGATAAACCGAGAATCTACGTAATTTTGAAGAATGGTGTTGTTGTAATTTTGTTGCTTAAGCTGACTTTGAAGTTTATTTAATTATGTGAGGTACAACAGAAGATGGGTAATGATATGAACGATCTCTCTCCACAACACACACCACACACCCGTAACATGTGGGGGATCGACATGAGTTCAAATATTTTATACAAGTGAATCTAAAAAATGACAAAAAAAAAAAAAAAAAAAAAAAAAAAACCGACCACGAAACTACCAGTACCGACAGAACCAAAACAAAAATCATCGCCATGTAGTGCCACCACCATTCATTGCCAGGTCCCTCACCTCCCGTCGCGGCGGCGCCCCGCCGCGCTCGCTTCTCTCTCCCCTCGCCCCCTCTTCTGTGCCCTCCCTCCTTTCCTTCCCCCTTCCCCCGTCCCTCCCCCCCTTCCCCCCCCCTTCTTCCCCCCTTCTCGCTTCTCGTTTCTCCCCCCCCTTTTCGTGCCCTCCCCCCCCCCCCCCCCTCTTCTCTCCCCCCCCCCTTTCACCCCCCCCTTTCGCTTCCCTCCCGACCCTCCCCTTTCTCCCCCTTCTCCTTCGCTGTTTCTTCCCCTCGGCTGTCTTCCCCTCCTTCTTTCCTCCCTTTCTCCCGTTTTTCCCTCTCTCCCGCTTCTTGCGTCCCACTGATCCTCCCCCCCTTTTCCCTCTTTCGCCTCTCTGTCTCCCGATTCCGTTCCCGCCTCGCTCCCCCCCTGCCGCCCCTCCCACTTGTTCCTCCCCCCCTTTCCCCCCCCCTCCTTCCCCCTTCCTTCGCTTTCCTCTCTCTTCCCCTGGGGCTCCTCTTCCCCTCCCCTGTCTCTTCTCGTCCGCTCTGCCCTTGTGCGGTCCCTTCGCTTCCCGGCTCTCTTTCGGGCCGCCCCTCCCCGCCTTGCGCCGCCCCTTCTGCCCTTCTTCACCGCCCTCGCCCCTTTCGCGCCGTCCCTACGTCGGGCCCTTCTGCCGGTCCCTCCGCCCCGCCCTGCCTGGCTGTCCCTCCCTCCTCCCCTCCCTCCCTCCTTCTTCCGGCCCTCTCTTGTTCCTCTCCGCCCTCTTTCTCCCGCTCCCCCGCTGCCTCCCCCGACTTCCGCGTCTCCTCTGCTTCTGTGCGCGGCCCCGCTCCCGTGCCCCTCCCCCCCCGTCCTCCCTGTCCCTCCCCCTTTTTCCTCGCGTCGCTTCCCCGTCTCCCTTCTTGTCCTCTTCGCCTTCGCCCGTCCTTCCGTTTTTCTCCTCCCGGTGTCCGTCTGCCCTTCCCCCCTCCTGCCTGTGTGCCCTCTTTTCTTCGCTCCCTCCCCGCCTTTGCCGCTTTCCTGGTTCATCTCGGTGCTCCTCGTTCCCTCCTGTCCTCCTCGGTCTCCTGTTTCCGCCCTCCCCCCTCCTCCGTTCTTCCCTCACCCGTTTTTCGTCCTTTTCCTCTCCTGTGCTGGCCCGTCCCTCCCTTCTGCCCTCTCGATCCGTGTTGCTTTCCTCCCCCCCCCCCTCCCTTCCTTCCACCTCCACCCTTTTTTCCCCTCTTCTCGTTTCTCCCCTGCCCCCTCCCTCTTGTCCCCACTCTTTCTCCCCCCTTACTCCCCCTTCCTTCTTCTTCCCCTCCCAGCTTCCCTCTTCCGCCCCATCTTCTCCCCTTCTCTTCACCCTCCAACTGCTTCTGTCTTTTTCCCTCTCCCCTCGCCCTTCGCCCTCTGTCTTCTTCCGTGCTTATCTCCTCGTTCTCTGTCCCTCACCCCACTTTTTCCCTCCCCCTCTCTTTTCTTCCACTTTTCCCGTCCCCTTTCCCCTTTCCCGTTTCTTCCCCTTTTCCCCCATCGTCCTCCCTCTCCCTCCTTTTGTGCCTACTTCGCTCCCCTTCGTTTTCTCCTTCTCTTCTTCTTCTTCTTTCCCTCCTTCCTTTCTCTCTTTCTTCTCTCCCCTTCTCCCCTCCCCCTTTCTTGCCCCGCCCTCCTTCCCTCCATCCTCTTTTTCTTCCATTTCTTTCTCTGACTTTTTCCCTTCTCTCTATCACTTTCCTTTCCCTCCATTCTTCCGCTCCTTTTTCACTTTTCCTTTTCTCCCGGTTTACTCTTTCTCCCTCCCCTGTCCCTCCTGTCTTATTCCCTTTCTTTACTTACTTTCTCTTTCTCTCCTCTGCTCGCTTCTCCTTCCTTTCTCTTTCCCTCCCCCTGCTTCTCTTCTTCCCTTTGCCCTTTACCTTCCCTCTTTGTTCGTTTTGTTTTCCTTGTCTATGTTGTCCCTTCTTTTCCTCTCCCTTCTCCTCCCCTCCTGTTTTTTCCTTGTTCTTCTTCCTCGCTCTTATTCTTCTTTCTATTATCCATTTACTTTTCCTTGCTCTCCTTCTTCCCCTTCCTCGTCCGTCCCCTTCCTTGCTTCCCCCCCCTTCGGCCTTCTTTTGCCCTCTTTCCCTTCCCACTCAATACTTATTATCCTCCGTTATGACGAGTCAATGTCTCTTCCCTCTTACTAATTTTATCTTATGACTAACTAGCAGAGATTCATAGACAAGATGATTTCGCCATATAATAAATGTTAGGACATAGATAAGTGTGTCAAAAGGTGAAAATTTTTTAATTCAAGTAATTTATCAAGTGAATATATTTTCCAATTTATTATACTTGAACACATCAACCCTTTCGTTTCATTAATAGCGGGATAATCTCGACATAATTTAGGTGATGCATTTAATACAGGAACTGAAATTCAGTTTATTTCGTTAATCAAACATTAACTTAACAGCTATTTAAGGTGAATCCATGCAAATTAAAAGGGGTTTAATCAAACGTGAAATTTTATCTTACATTATCATTACAAATTTTATTTACCGTCAAAATATTTATTTTATTGCAGCAAGGAGATCATTTAACGAATTATTATAAAAGTTCATACCGATGAGGCATATTAATAACCTCTGTTCATTAATGTTAGTTGACCTCCAATTCAATCAACCTAAAATCTGAAATCTCTAAATTTTATAATACGATTTTTTTTATGAAAAAAAAATAATGCGAGACGGTCCGGGTTCAAATCCCGGCTGACCCCAAACATTCTTGTTGGGTTCCACGAGATTTATATAATCAATTGTTCATTCAGTAGTGGGTATACTCGGAAAACCACAAGAATTAACGTCGTGTGTCCCCTACACGCTCTCGGTTGTTCCGGTGACTCCTTATTTATGAGAGTGCAGTAACCGCACCTTTAGTTCGGTCCAGCGGACCAGAGTGGAAGTCCGTCTTAAAAAAAATTATTGTTTTCTATATCCAGTTTTACATAAAACCTGAATGCATTTCATTTATACCAATATTTCTAAATTTAAATTTGAAAATAATATAATATTAATCATATAATGTTCTTAAAAATAATCGCAATTTAAAATTTAAATGTTGAGACGTTATAGATTGTAAACATTTCTGTTCATGATTATAGTTAATTATAATGCTTAAGATTAATAATTAAAAACAAAATATAATAATAATAAATGTAATTCTCAACAACTATTTTATACAGATATATCATTGACAACAAAAAAAAAAAAAATAAAATAAACAACTTTTTCATCTATGACAAATCTTTCAATTTAACATTTTTCGTTTTCTTCATTTCATGCATCATTCAATTTAGTCAATTAATAATCCTTTAATTTCTACTTCCCACATCAATTAATTCTCTTTCTACACTTTCCGTTATTAATTACATTTCACTTCTATTTATCAAAGATTTTTATCCAATTTGATTTATCTCTCATTACTGAACCAACTTTATCGATTTTTTTTTTTTTTTTTTTTTTTGTTATACTTTTTCAAAGAAATCTTTGTCTTATTACTCTGATGATTTTGATTTATATATTCATTGATTGAAAATCGATGTAGCATTTCAAGTATTCTGGAGTTTTCAACATTTCTCTAATTAACGAATTTACAACATCTTTCAATTTCATCAAAGCAATTTAATCACTTTTACCATTTTTGGTAAAAATTATAGATTGCAATTCCCCTATTATATCTTTGTTATCAAATTTTTTATTATAATAATTATTTATAAAGTTGATTAGATATAATTCATAAAAATAATAAAAAGAAATAAAAATTAATCACCTTTTGAACAATCTTTTAGATAATTCTGATTTAACCTTTCAACCTTTTCAACAATTCAGTAATACCTTCTTTTAATAAATTTTGTAATATCTTTCGACAATTTAGAATTCGCCTTTTAATAATTCTGTAATATCTTTCGACAATTTAGAATTCACCTTTTAATAAATTTTGTAATATCTTTCGACAATTTAGAATTCACCTTTAATAAATTTTGTAATATCTTTCGACAATTTTAGAATTCACCTTTTAATAAATTTTGTAACTTTCGACAATTTAGAATTCACCTTTTAATAAATTTTGTAATATCTTTCGACAATTTTCGTAATATCAAATTCAGAATTCACCTTTTAATAAATTTTGTAATATCTCAATTAATTATGCGGTCAGTTTATTTCCGTATTTGTACATCAAAATCATAACTAAAAAATATTTTTTTGTTTTTTTTTATCCGATACTGTATCGACGACATTCGCATGTCCGATATTGGGCCAAGGAGATAAAAAAAAAAACTAACTATATTCATCATTACTATCTGTATTATATGTTACTCTATTTACTTATCATTATTATAAAATAAAATAATAAAATCTAATAAAAATAATAAAATCATACTACTAACTAATAAATCTAAATTAAAATTAGAAAAAAAAAATATCTATGATAATTTGACATCTAAATAAATCTTAAAAACCTTATAATAAAAAAAACAAAATCTGAAAATTAATATTGTACATTTAATAAAATCATAAACATATTCCCAATAATAATAATATTAACAATAATAACAATAATAATAATAATAATAATAATAATAATAATAATAATAATAATAATAATAATAATAATAACTGTTAATAGTAATAATAATTCTAATTCTACATACATTTATTTTCTACACTCAACCATTCCCAATATTAAAATCACATAATCACATCGTTCCATACCCCTTATCTCCTTGACCCACTTTATTTGATGTTCTAGCCCAACAAATTACTGGGGGCCTTCAGAAAAATTCCGTCCCGGAATTCTCGTTCTGACATTTCTTGTTTATTCGTTCTCATTTTCATTCGCTAACTTTCCTCTGACTCTCATTTATCTCTTCACTCTCTTAATCTCCTTTTCTCCTCCTTTTATTCTCTAATAATTGCACTCAGAATTAATATTTACTTTTTATTTTCTAAACTTGATATTTCTGATGATCACCTCTTGTTCTGGGTTATACTTTTATTTTCATCTTTCTCCTCAAAATTACATTAGTTTTCTATTCTTTTTACTTTATTCTGTTGTTTGCTCTTCAGGCTGGTTATTCTCCAATAACCGTAGTTCATATCCTCCTATCATCTCTTTTTCGTTATTGTAATTACTGAATTATCTCTCATATCTCTTCTCTCCTTTCTCTCATTTAAAGCGCTTTTCTTTAATCTTTCTTCTAACTCTTAACTCTCGTTTTAATTCATTATCTTTGTCGCTTCTAATAATAATCACCATAATTTTATTTTCTTTATAACAATTTCTTTACAATTCCTTCTTTATTTCATATCGTTTTTCCTTCCATTTCATTTCTAATTTCTTATTCACTCATTTCTATTTCGCACCTCAACTCATCAATTGTCATTTGTCATTTCCGGGTCAACAGATTCCTTATCAGACAAGATAGCTAATAGGTCCAAAAATAACAAAGAAAAGAAAAGAGAAAAAAAAATTCAAATCAATAGTTTACATAATTTTAATCGTTACTACATTTACAATTTTATTTCACACATTCATCAAATCAATTGTAATAAAAAAATTAGTTCATGAATTGCTGGATCATAATATTGTAATAATATAAAAGTTTAACCAAAAGTTACTTTAGTCATAATTGGTATGGATTGGATTGGATGGACTGCTAGACGAAAACAAATTGGGCAAGATCGCAAGATTAGATTGGAGCATTGGATCGAATTTTTTATTATTGTTCAAAGAGCTGGTCGATATTTAAAATTAATAGATAACAGCATAGAACTGTGGAAGAACACATAGAAATTGAGAAGATAATTAATGTCAGGTTTGGGAGATGTAGACATAAACTCAGTTTACTCATCGTCTCCAAAATGCATCTTCATCGGCCCTCGAATACGGCCATTTTCCAATTTCTGCTTGTCTTCTGAGTTTCTTATGCGATGGAAATCTCTTTGGGTAATTCTGGATTCATTCGAATTGTCACTGGAATAGGTGATAAGCTCGTCCGCCTGCCCTCTCTCTATGTAGGGTACTCGATAATGTTCCATAAACATTTTAGTTAAATTTATTCATTCATATTTTAATTCACATTGTACTCTGATATTACACAATGTATTTAAAGATTGTTCTCTTTATTTGCTTCTGTATTCTGCTTTCGTTCACCACAACATACACACTTTAAATTCACTTCTTCGAAATTCAAAACTTTTCTTATTCTATATTATTGTTTTCTCAACACTGTGCGTAATTTTTACTAAATCTATGATTTTCCAATCTTTTTTTTTTTTTTTTTTTTTCTCTCCTCGGATTTTCTTTCATTCCACTGTCTTCTCATTTCAAATCCCCATTAGATAAAACCTCCCAAAAATAATAACAATGTCCGATTTTTTTCTTTCCAACTCAAGGCGTTCTTCCAAGCTACTTTTCGATTCTACTATCGACACTTAGCCAACATCTTCTGTGTACTCAACATAGATTTAATATAAATAACTTCAAAGCCCTAACAAACAAAATACAACACACCATTCTCAAAATTCAGATTTCTCGTTTAATCAACCAACCACTTTATGATACTACCAAACAAAAAAAATACTCTCTTCTAAAAACCAAACAAAATTTCCAAAAACTAATTTTCCGATTCACTCCACGAAAAATTACTTTCCAAACAATTCTAATTTCCGATTTTCTTTCAACTCAAGGCCTTATATCCAAGCCTACTTCTTTTTCCATAAATTATTTCTAAAGTTATTTCAATATTCCAATATTGTGAAGTACCCATGCTAATAAAAACATATTCAATATTAGCATATTATGTGATAAGATTCCGTTCAGAATCCGATAACACCTGCCGCAAAATCAGAAATTTCCATAAACCAAATTCTTCCACAAAAAAATAATTCAAAATTAATTCCGAGTCTCTCTATTCAAATGGCTAATATGTACTCTACCAATGTACTTCTAGTCACACTGTGAAAACTTTGGCGGTCAATTAAGATTCCTGCGGATCTCATTTCGGAGCACCCATCCCAGAATTGAGAAGACCCTTCTCAATCTTAAAACCCTAGCGAACTTCGAGCAGTAATCCGTAAGGGGAAACTCTTGCGGTTCGAATACGCCAACCGAACTGCTGGATGGTCAATCCAACTAATAAACATAATCACTAAATTATTGCCGGAACATACATGTTCCTATCCGAACCTCTTTCTGTCAGCTCAAAAGATATTCAACAGAATTTCCGGTCTCCATGCTGCTTATGGTGCGGCGGCACAGCTCACATGAAACTCCAAAAAATACTAATGTCAATAAAACATTTTTACCTCGAGGTAAGCTTTCCATAAGTCTAAATTATTTCGTCAAGTCTTCGTCATTTAGACAGTCTTCCAGTTTCTTCATAAAAGTGATCAGTCTTCAGTTCCAACCTACTGATGTGCCCTATTTTTCTTAGAATCAACTCCACGACTTTGGACGCTTTTAGACACTGGTTCTATCGGTGTCTATAGTTACTTCATGTAACTCTAGGTCTAACTGTTACGCAATCACCCCCATCTCCGTTCATTCAATTAACCAGTTCGATAAATTTGATACTCTACCTGTGCTGACCGTTCAATCCCTTCTTGACTTCTCGACTAAGTGTGATTTAATTAAACAACAAATTAAATATTCTTAAAAATTTCAAAATTTTTCAATCCTTCGTTTCTTCACCTGACACAATACATCTTGTCCAAAAATATTCTCTCCAAAAATTATCAAACTTCTTCTTTCTTCAAAACAAAGCTTAACTATTACGACCAAATCTCTAAAATTCTATTTCAAAAAAATTATTCTTCTTTTTCACATTAAAGATTCGAAAATTACACGTCAAAATCTGTACGTCATAGTGATTCATAATAGTTTCCTTCCCTTGGGGTCTTAACAAAAAAAAATTTTTAAATTCCAAAATATTTTATCCAACTTTCAAAGTACAACTTTAAAATTTACAGAGTTTAATTTCATTCTCCAAAAAATCCGTCCTCAATATAAATAATTCTGTGAATACTTCGATCCAATCTTTTTCTGTTTTTAAACTTCATTACCTTCTCATTCGATTAATTTCAATCATACTTTTATTATTTCTTACTAATTCCCGTTATTACAATTCCCCATCTCTTACACCGCTTCAAATAATTCAACAATATTTTTTTATTAAAAATTTAATTTATCTGAATTTTCACATTATATATCATACTTTCTACCATTATTTTCAACGCTCATTTTACATTTTAAGTTTTCTCCCCGTTACTACTTTTCGACCATAAAATGTCCTAATCTCTGTATTATTAAAATTTAGTTTTAATTATTTCTTATTTTAGTCTCCCTTAATGCTAGCTTATAATTCATTTTATACATTTACATAAATACTCGTATCATTATCTTCTTGCATTTTCTTCACTATTTGTGTTATTGCTTTTAATTGTCCATGTTGTCAAATTTTATTTAATCTCAATTCTCATCACCTTCCTGTTTATAATTGTATCTATTAATCGATATTATATTATTATCTATTATCCCATTACTTTTAATTATATCATTATTAAAATTCCCCGTAATACCCTTAAGTGCTTAACACAAATTCGGCATTATTTTGAAATATTATTAACAATAAATAATTATTACATAAGTTATGAGCGTCATGGTCTCTTCCTCTCATAACTAATTTTATCTTTATGACAACTAGCAGAGATTCATAGACAAGATGAATTCGCATATAATAATGTTTAGAACATAGATAAGGTGTGTCAAAAAGGTGAGAAATTTTTAATTCAGTGAAATATTCAAAGGTGAAAGTAATTATTTCCATTTATAAGTGATAACATCAACCCTTCGTTCATAAGGCGGGGAATAATCTTCCGACATAAGTTTAAGGTGAATACATTTTATACAGGACTGAATCAGTTTTTTCCGTTAATCAGCATTAACTTTACAGTATTTAAGGTTGAATCCATATTCAACATTAAAGGTGCCGTTTACAAACGTGATTTATCATTACATTTATCCAATTACAATTTTTATTACCTCAAAATTTTTTTTTTATTTGCTAGCAAGGAGATCATTTAAACAAGTATACTAAATAATTCATACGGATGATGCCATATGTAAACCTCCTGTTATTAATTTAGTTGATCCTCCAATTCAATCAACCTAAATTCTGAAATTCTCTAAATTTAAATAAATGTTTATACAACAAAAAAGTAATCGAGAGGTCCCGGTCAAACCCGCTGGCCCCCAGAAAATTCTGGATGGTGTTCCACTGAATAATATTATCAATTTTCTTAGTAGGGGGTATACTCGTAAAGACCACAAGAATTACGTCTGGTGTCCCCTACACGCTCTCGGTTTGGTTCCGGTGACTCTTATTATGAGAGTGCAGTAACCGCACCTTTAGTTCGGGTCCAGCGGACAGAGGAAGTCCGTCTTAATAAAATTATTGTTTTCTATATCCAGTTTTACATTAAAAATTTGAATGCATTTAATTATACTATATTACCAATATTCAAATTAATAATAAATTCAATCATTGAATCTTTAATAAAAAATAATCGCAATTTAAAATTTAATGTTGAGACGTTATAGATTGTAAACATTTCTGTTCATGATTATAGTTAATTATAATGCTTAAGATTAATAATTAAAAACAAAATATAATAATAATAAATGTAATTCTCAAACAACTATTTTATACAGATATATCATTGACAACAAAAAAAAAGAAGAAAAAAAATAAAAAAAACAACTTTTTCATCTATGACAAATCCTTTCAATTTAACATTTTTCGTTTCTTCATCATGCATCATTCAATTCAGTCAATTAATAATCCTTATTCTACTTCCACATCAATTAATCCCTTCTACACTTCCGTTAAATTACATTTCACCTCTATTTATCAAAGATTTTTATCCAATTTCATTTATCTCTCATTACTGAACCAACTTTATCGAATTTTTTTTTTTTTTTTTTTTTTTTTTGTTTTGATATACTTTTTCAAAGAAATCTTGTCTTATTACTCTGATGATTTTGATTTATATATTCATTGATTGAAATCGATGTAGCATTTCAAGTATTCTGGAGTTTCAACATTTCTCTAATTAACGAATTTACAACATCTTTCAATTTCATCAAAGCAATTTATCACTTAACCATTTTTGGTAAAAATTATAGATTGCAATTCCCCTATTATATCTTTGTTTATCAAATTTTTTAATTATAATAATTATTTATAAAGTTGATTAGATATAATTCATAAAAATAATAAAAAGAAATAAAAATTAATCACCTTTTGAACAATCTTTTTAGATAATTCTGATTTAACCTTTCAACCTTTTCAACATTTCAGTAATATCCTTCTTTTAATAAATTTTGTAATATCTTTCGACAATTAGAAATTCGCCTTCTTTAATTTAATATCTTTTCGACAATTTAGAGTTCACCTTTTAATAATCTTCGACAATTTAGAAATTCACCTTTAATAAATTTGTAATATCTTTCGACAATTTAGAATTCACCTTTAATAAATTTTGTAATATCTTTCGACAATTTAGAATCACCTTTTAATAAATTTTGTAATATCTTTCGACAATTTTAGAATCACCTTTTAATAAATTTTGTAATATCTTCGACAATTAGAATTCACCTTTTAATTAAATTTGTAATATCTTTCGACAATTTAGAATCACCTTTTAATAAATTTGTAATATCTTTTCACCTTTTATTTTGTAATATCTTCGACAATTTAGAATTCACTTTTAATAAATTTTGTAATATTTTCGACAATTTAGAATTCACCTTTTAATAAATTTTGTAATATCTTTCGACAATTTAGAATTCACCTTTTAATAAATTTTGTAAATATCTTTCGACAATTTAGAATTCACCTTTTAATAAATTTTGTAATATCTTCGACAATTTAGAATTCACCTTTTAATAATTTTGTAATATCTTTCGACAATTTAGAATTCACCTTTTAATAAATTTTGTAATATCTTTCGACAATTTAGAATTCACCTTTAATAAATTTGTAATATCTTTCGACAATTTAGAATTCACCTTTTAATAAATTTTGTAATATCTTTCGACAATTTAGAATTCACCTTTTAATAAATTTTGTAATATCTTTCGACAATTTAGAATTCACCTTTTAATAAATTTTGTAATATCTTTCGACAATTTAGAATTCACCTTTTAATAAATTTTGTAATATCTTTCGACAATTTAGAATTCACCTTTAATAAATTTTGTAAATCTTTGAATTCAAATAAATTTTGTAATATCTTTCGACAATTTAGAATTCACCTTTTAATAAATTTTGTAATATCTTTCGACAATTTAGAATTCACCTTTTAATAAATTTTGTAATATCTTTCGACAATTAGAATTCACCTTTCTTTCGACAATTTAGAATTCACCTTTTAATAAATTTAATATCTTTCGACAATTTAGAATTCACCTTTTAATAAATTTTGTAATATCTTTCGACAATTTAGAATTCACCTTTTAATAAATTTTGTAATATCTCTTTCGACAATTTAATTCACCTTTTAATAAATTTGTAATATTTTCGACAATTTAGAATTCACCTTTTAATAAATTTTGTAATATCTTTCGACAATTTAGAATTCACCTTTTAATAAATTTGTAATATCTTTCGACAATTTAGAATTCACCTTTTAATAAATTTTGTAATATCTTTCGACAATTTAGAATTCACCTTTTAATAAATTTTGTAATATCTTTCGACAATTTAGAATTCACCTTTTAATAAATTTTGTAATATCTTTCGACAATTTAGAATTCATTTAAAATTTTTGTAATATCTTCGACAATTTACTTTTAATAAATTTTGTAATATCTTTCGACAATTTAGAATTCACCTTTTAATAAATTTGTAATATCTTCGACAATTAGAATTCACCTTTTAATAAATTTTGTTTAGAATTCACCTTTTAATAAATTTTGTAATATCTTTCGACAATTTAGAATTCACTTTTTAATAAATTTTGTAATATCTTTCGACAATTTAGAATTCACCTTTTAATAAATTTTGTAATATCTTTCGACAATTTAGAATTCACCTTTTAATAAATTTTGTAATATCTTTCGACAATTTAGAATTCACCTTTTAATAAATTTTGTAATATCTTTCGACAATTTAGAATTCACCTTTTAATAAATTTTGTAATATCTTTCGACAATTTAGAATTCACCTTTTAATAAATTTTGTAATATCTTTCGACAATTTAGAATTCACCTTTAATAAATTTTGTAATATCTTTCGACAATTTAGAATTCACCTTTTAATAAATTTTGTAATATCTTTCGACAATTTAGAATTCACCTTTTAATAAATTTTGTAATATCTTTCGACAATTTAGAATTCACCCTTTTAATAAATTTTGTAATATCTTTCGACAATTTAGAATTCACCTTTTAATAATTTTGTAATATCTTTCGACAATTTAGAATTCACCTTTTAATAAATTTTGTAATATCTTTCGACAATTTAGAATTCACCTTTTAATAAATTTTGTAATATCTTTCGACAATTTAGAATTCACCTTTTAATAAATTTTGTAATATCTTTCGACAATTTAGAATTCACCTTTTAAAAATTTTGTAATATCTTTCGACAATTTAGAATTCACCTTTTAATAAATTTGTAATATCTTCGACAATTTAGAATTCACCTTTTAATAAATTTTTGTAATATCTTTCGACAATTTAGAATTCACCTTTTAAAAATTTTGTAATATCTTTCGACAATTTTCACCTTTTAATAAATTTTGTAATATCTTTCGACAATTTAGAATTCACCTTTTAATAAATTTGTAATATCTTTCGACAATTTAGAATTCACCTTTTAATAAATTTTGTAATATCTTTCGACAATTTAGAATTCACCTTTTAATAAATTTTGTAATATCTTTCGACAATTTAGAATTCACCTTTTAATAAATTTTGTAATATCTTTCGACAATTTAGAATTCACCTTTTAATAAATTTTGTAATATCTTTCGACAATTTAGAATTCACCTTTTAATAAATTTTGTAATATCTTTCGACAATTTAGAATTCACCTTTTAATAAATTTTGTAATATCTTTCGACAATTTAGAATCACCTTTTAATAATTTTGTAATATTCTTTCGACAATTTAGAATTCACCTTTTAATAAATTTTGTAATATCTTTCGAATATCAAATTTAGAATTCACCTTTTAATAAATTTTGTAATATCTTTCGACAATTTAGAATTCACCTTTTAATAAATTTTGTAATATCTTTCGACAATTTAGAATTCACCTTTTAATAAATTTTGTAATATCTTTCGACAATTTAGAATTCACCTTTTAATAAATTTTGTAAATATCTTTCGACAATTTAGAATTCACCTTTTAATAAATTTTGTAATATCTTTCGACAATTTAGAATTCACCTTTTAATAAATTTTGTAATATCTTTCGACAATTTAGAATTCACCTTTTAATAAATTTGTAATATCTTTCGACAATTTAGAATTCACCTTTAATAATTTGTAAATATCTTTTCGACAATTTAAGTAATAGGAAGTGAGGATTCTAGCCGCAAGGGGGGGGGGGGGGGCGGGGGGGTCCCCCACCCGTTTTCCATGCAATCGTTGTGAGAAAAAAGGGTGCGTTGTGACCGTCTCGACTGCCGCATCTACAGTTGTGACTGTTTCATGGGTTGCAGGGATTTTTGCGATTTTTAAAAATTTTTTTAAGAATTTTGAAAATAAAATTTGAGATATTTGAAAAATTTTTTTTTTGAAAAATAGAAAAATATGAGGAATTTGATGGTGACTATGAAAAATTTTTATTGTGAAAATTGGTGACGATATAAGGTTCCAAAGTTCTTGTCTAGGCTCCTCCCATTTTTTTACTTGCATATATTTTTTTGGATATTTTAATGTGATTAGATTTTTTTTTTGTTAACAAAATGGGACGGTTGCTATGGTAACGTGCAAAGTTGGCTAAAACCCGATTTATTGTTGGAACGATGATAGATAACGAAATGGTGATTGTGGAATAGTGTGGGGAACATGGACGCACACAAAAAGATAAATTGTTGAAAAATAAAAAAATTTTTTTCGAATTTTTTCAGATTTTTGAGTGAAAAATTAAAAAAAAAATTAGATTTTAGAAAATTTTAAAATGTTGAAAAATTGAGAAAAATAATAAAAATTTATGGTGACATTAAAAAATTTTAATTTTGAATATTGGTGACGATATAAGGTTCCAAAGTTCTTGTCGGCTCCTCCATAGTTTTTGAGTGACTTTGAATGAGAATTTTTGAAAATGATTATTTTTACCGTAATGTAAATATCTAATTAGATGAAATAAGTAAAGAAAATTTGAAAAAGTGAAAATATTTTTGGAAGAGTTTAGAATTTTTTTCTATGAAATGATAAAAGATTTAGTAAAAATATTTTTTCGTAATATAAATTAGACGAATTAGAATTTTTCTGTCGTAATTTAATAAGCTATATCATTAAGCTTTAATAGAAATTTCCATTTAAAGTAGGTATGACAAATTTCCAAATTTAAAATGAAGCGCGATAATATGAAAATGAAGTGTGATAATATAAATATTAAAGTATTAAAATTAGAATTTATGAAAATTAGAATTTTAAGGTAATTTTAAGCTTTTTAAATGAAATTTTATGCTTAAATTATTGGAATAAGCATTTAATTTTATGGTAAGCTACTTGAAGCTTAATTACAAATTATATGGTCGGTATAATTTTATGGTTTTTTAGGTAACTTCCCAAACGAATTTTGAAAAATGATTATTTTTACCGTAATGTAGATATTTTTATTAGTAAGAATCAAAAAGAAAATTTTAAAAAGTGAAAATATTTTTGAATTAATTTAACATTTTTGATAATTTTGGTTTTTTAGGTAACTTTCCAAACGAAATTTTGAAAAATGATTATTTTTACCGTAATGTAGATATTTTATTAGTAAGAATCAAAAAAGAAAATTTTTAAAAAGTGAAAATATTTTTGAATTAATTTAACACTATTTTGATAATTTTGGTTTTTTAGGTAACTTCATAAATGAATTTTGAAAAATGATTATTTTTACCGCAATGTAGATATTTTAATAGTAAGCAATCAAAAAAGAAAAGTTTAAAAAGTGAAAAATTTTTGAATTTGAATTTATCATAGTACATAAAAATTTGAATCTGTATTGCAATTTGGTATGCATTAGGTAACTCTCAATTATTATGTTTGTTTAGAAAATTTTTTAAAAGTGAAAATATTTTTTTTGAAAATTAATTTTAACTGTTTGAAATAAATTTATTCAAAATTTTAGATTTTAAAAATCTTAAAAATGTTGAAAATTAAGAAATATTAAATAAAGATTATGGTGATATTAAAAAATTTTAATTTTGAAATATTGTGACAATATAAAAGTTTCAAAGATTTTGTCCTAGACTTTCTCGCCCACATTTTAGTGACTTGCAATATGAATTTTTGAAAAAATATTATTTTTATTGAATGTACAAATTATTGAGGTAGGAATAAGAAAAGAAATTGAAAAAGTCACCAAATTTTTTTTCACATTGATTTTCAATTTTATGTAGAACAATTTTTTAAATAGCAAATTTGGGGTTGCAAATACCAATTAACAATATCAACATACTAATTTAAATATGTATTTTATATATGTAATATTTTATGAGAAATTGAGAAAAATAAATAAAATTTTATTAAACTTTATTATTTTTTAATTTCAAAGATAAAAAATTTTATTAAACTTAACTATAATAAATTTCAAAAAAAAAAAAAAAATTTTTTAAACTTTATTATTTTAATTTCAAAAAGATAAAAAAAAATTTTTATTAAACTTTTAACTATTATAAATTCAAAAAAAAAAAAAAAATTTTTAATTAAACTTTAATTATTTTAAATTTCAAAAGATAAAAAAAAATTTTTTATTAAACTTAACTATAATAAATTTTCAAAAAAAAATTTTAATTAACTTTATTATTTTAAATTTCAAAAGATAAAATAAATTTGGTAGTTAACTTAACTATTATAAAATTAAAAAAAAAATTTAATTAAACCTTTAATTATTTTAAAATTTCAAAAGGATAAAAATTTTTTAATTAAACTTTACTATTTTAAATTTTCAAAAGATAAAACCAGAAGAAAACAATTTTAACTATTTATATAAAAAATTAATGATGATGTCCATTATCGTTGTCATCTTTCATCGGTTGTCAATTGATGGTTGAAACGGTAAATAAAAAAAATAAATATATTAAAGTTTATATTAGTATTAATTATTACTTAAATCTCCATCATGATGTAATCGTAATCCTTTCACCTCAAGTAATGGCAACCCAATACTATTTGGAGATTAATAATTTGTTGTTGAAGCTGATCGCTCTCCTAGATCATATGGTTTTTCTTCACTAAATTCTTCAACATGATTTGCTGTTGTACTAACTAATGGTGTTTGGTAATTCCTAAAAGTTTGTAGAGAGGTCAACCCTTCGGACTATTTTGGATACATTTATATGCAATGAGAAATTATTTTTTTTGTTCTTTAAAGATTAATGAATATACTTGGATGTGATTATTAAATCTAATAGGTTTTCCATTGTTAATTTTACTCGTTACTCGGTTGAATTGTTTCTGTAGTATTGTGATGACGTTTAATTAGACTTATGTACATGCATATTGTGAGATTGAAAATTCCCATGACTTGTATTAAATATTATGAAACAGTTCAATAGATTTCTAGTAACATTTTATACTTTCACATAATTTCTAGTAAATGTATATAATATTACCCATAGACTTCTAGTAATTAGTTGATTGTTTTAACACATTAATTTGAATCTCAGCTAGGCATCCCGAGTGCTTCCACCACTGTACTTCTAGTGTGCATTTCTAGGTTTTGAAATTCCATATTATTTTTTAATGTGATAGTCAGGTGATACAAGCCTATAAGCATAAGGATGTATGAACCTAATGGCCATGAGGTATATACTCTATTGCAGTCATGATTTTTAATGCTATTTTAAATAAGGATTTTATTAACATGTGTATTATTTAATACTGTATTATTATATGTATTCAGTTAGTCACATAGAGTTGATTAAGGAATTATAGAAGGATATATAATTTATTTTAAATAACATAGGGATATCTTATACAATGTGTTATTCAATCATAGAAAGATATGATAAGTATATCTTATAGGGATATCATATTTATTTTATATGTACTCAATAGATTTATATTGTATGTCAGTAGACATACAGGAATTTCATAAGGATATTTATGTATTTCAACGGTCATAGGGATATTATATGTATATATTTTTTTGTATGTATTTAATGGCTATATAGAGTTTATTTAAATGTAATTAATGTATGTAATGAGATTATTTACCAGACTATACTTATTATGATTTTATTAACTCTAGATTTAGTTTTCCATGTAAATTTAATGTCACTATAGTTTTTTTCTGTGTTATTTAAATGACTTTTTTATAGATTTTATTACATGTATTGAGCTTTGATAAAATTTCTATATAAGCACTTTTAGTAAATAAAATAACTTTCAATGAACTTCAAGTAAAATGTCTTTATGCAAAAAATGTTCATATACTTCTATAATCGTTATTTTCCTTGGCGTCTATGCTAATTTTTGTATCTTTTTTTCTCTATGTTTACTGGGAAATGAAAATCTTTTAAGATAGTTTGCAACTTTTTTAGCGTAACTTTTTATTTTTAATTTTTTTTTTTTTTTATTTTAATTTTTTTTGTAAGATGGTTATAAATTTTTTTAAAGATTTTTATCGTATTTTTTTATGAGATGGTTGCATATTTGTAAAATTTTTTTAAGGGATGGTGTAAATTTTATGTTTTTTATATGAGTTTATATGGTGATTCATAAGAATTCATATATGTTTTATATAGTTTCAATATGAGATTTATATGTTTTACATATGTTATCAGAGATTCCATAAGAGAATCATAAGAAATTCAATGAGATTTATACAGATTTCATATGAGCCGTTTAAGATATGGTTATTAGAAAGAATCATGATTAATAAAAAAAATATTTATTGCATCGCATGTACCTGCATTGTGCATCTGGGCATTTGCTATTGTATTACATCTGATTATTCAATGTAATATTTATTTAATATAATTAAAGTATAGTGGATATTTTAAATTTATACCTAAGTTGGTAAATATCTCAATTGGTACTCTTTAATTATGTCTATATTTAATATTTTTTATTTAATAGACCTACATTGTGAGTTTATTGTGTCTATATTCAATTATAGTGTACATTAATCATTACAAGGAAAATTGTCACTTAGGTATGGTAAAATTATTTATATATCGCTGTCTATGTTCAATATCTGTATGTGTGTGTGTTATGTATAAAACATTATGGGACACCTAATAATTACCATATAATAATCAATAAAACTGTCTTTTAGAATATACAAGAACCCTATAAAACAATAGGACCATATAAATGTATATGAGAACCGAATAATAACTATAAATACATATAATAACCCTATAGTTACGTCGGTAAAACCATTATGTTACCAATATAAACCCTATAGTAACCGAGCTGTAGAACCATATCAGTACATATAAACTCCTAAATAGTTACCATGTTAAACCATATGCTTACCTCTGTATACATTAAGTAATCGCTATAAGAAACTCTAAAATAACGTTAAAATATCATAAAACAGGTAAAAACTATATAATTGAATGATAACCCTATATCATCATGAAATCATTTATAAAAACCAATTGAAATCCTTGAAAACTAAGAAAACTACACAGAACAATATCCATGAAAAATTTTCTAAAGATCATATGAAAAATCATAATAAAACCAAGAAAATTCGGTAAGAACCATATAACTATATGTGTGTATAAAATCATAGAAAACTCTTAAATATCTATAAAATTCGTTACTTTCATCAACTTATGACAGTATAGTCT
>JACMZG010000980.1:0-13213 GCA_018340805.1 Microvelia longipes
GCACTTAAATACGCTTTAAACAATAACATTAGAGAAATAAGCGATTTCCATCAAGAATTGTAGAAGCCATCGGCAGATTTGTTTCAATCTATTTCCTAACATGTTCAGCAATATAACAGTGTTATTTCATGCATTTTAGCAGTGGGAAACACGAGAAAACTTCGGTTTTCTACTTTAGATTCGTTCCAGACATATTGCATAAGTTGTACTTTGTGTGATTTACTGTGGTTCTCTGATCGAAATCCAGTTATTAAAATAGTGATTTTCATGCTTATTTTGATCATTTTAAGCACTTAAATACGCTTTAAACAATAACATTAGAGAAATAAGCGATTTCCATCAAGATTGTAGAAGCCATCGGCAGATTTGTTTCAATCTATTTCCTAACATGTTCAGCAATATAACAGTGTTATTTCATGCATTTTAGCAGTGGGAAACACGAGAAAACTTCGGTTTTCTACTTTAGATTCGTTCCAGACATATTGCATAAGTTGTACTTTGTGTGATTTACTGTGGTTCTCTGATCGAAATCCAGTTATTAAAATAGTGATTTTCATGCTTATTTTGATCATTTTAAGCACTTAAATACGCTTTAAACAATAACATTAGAGAAATAAGCGATTTCCATCAAGAATTGTAGAAGCCATCGGCAGATTTGTTTCAATCTATTTCCTAACATGTTCAGCAATATAACAGTGTTATTTCATGCATTTTAGCAGTGGGAAACACGAGAAAACTTCGGTTTTCTACTTTAGATTCGTTCCAGACATATTGCATAAGTTGTACTTTGTGTGATTTACTGTGGTTCTCTGATCGAAATCCAGTTATTAAAATAGTGATTTTCATGCTTATTTTGATCATTTTAAGCACTTAAATACGCTTTAAACAATAACATTAGAGAAATAAGCGATTTCCATCAAGAATTGTAGAAGCCATCGGCAGATTTGTTTCAATCTATTTCCTAACATGTTCAGCAATATAACAGTGTTATTTCATGCATTTTAGCAGTGGGAAACACGAGAAAACTTCGGTTTTCTACTTTAGATTCGTTCCAGACATATTGCATAAGTTGTACTTTGTGTGATTTACTGTGGTTCTCTGATCGAAATCCAGTTATTAAAATAGTGATTTTCATGCTTATTTTGATCATTTTAAGCACTTAAATACGCTTTAAACAATAACATTAGAGAAATAAGCGATTTCCATCAAGAATTGTAGAAGCCATCGGCAGATTTGTTTCAATCTATTTCCTAACATGTTCAGCAATATAACAGTGTTATTTCATGCATTTTAGCAGTGGGAAACACGAGAAAACTTCGGTTTTCTACTTTAGATTCGTTCCAGACATATTGCATAAGTTGTACTTTGTGTGATTTACTGTGGTTCTCTGATCGAAATCCAGTTATTAAAATAGTGATTTTCATGCTTATTTTGATCATTTTAAGCACTTAAATACGCTTTAAACAATAACATTAGAGAAATAAGCGATTTCCATCAAGAATTGTAGAAGCCATCGGCAGATTTGTTTCAATCTATTTCCTAACATGTTCAGCAATATAACAGTGTTATTTCATGCATTTTAGCAGTGGGAAACACGAGAAAACTTCGGTTTTCTACTTTAGATTCGTTCCAGACATATTGCATAAGTTGTACTTTGTGTGATTTACTGTGGTTCTCTGATCGAAATCCAGTTATTAAAATAGTGATTTTCATGCTTATTTTGATCATTTTAAGCACTTAAATACGCTTTAAACAATAACATTAGAGAAATAAGCGATTTCCATCAAGAATTGTAGAAGCCATCGGCAGATTTGTTTCAATCTATTTCCTAACATGTTCAGCAATATAACAGTGTTATTTCATGCATTTTAGCAGTGGGAAACACGAGAAAACTTCGGTTTTCTACTTTAGATTCGTTCCAGACATATTGCATAAGTTGTACTTTGTGTGATTTACTGTGGTTCTCTGATCGAAATCCAGTTATTAAAATAGTGATTTTCATGCTTATTTTGATCATTTTAAGCACTTAAATACGCTTTAAAACAATAACATTAGAGAAATAAGCGATTTCCATCAAGAATTGTAGAAGCCATCGGCAGATTTGTTTCAATCTATTTCCTAACATGTTCAGCAATATAACAGTGTTATTTCATGCATTTTAGCAGTGGGAAACACGAGAAAAACTTCGGTTTTCTACTTTAGATTCGTTCCAGACATATTGCATAAGTTGTACTTTGTGTGATTTACTGTGGTTCTCTGATCGAAATCCAGTTATTAAAATAGTGATTTTCATGCTTATTTTGATCATTTTAAGCACTTAAATACGCTTTAAACAATAACATTAGAGAAATAAGCGATTTCCATCAAGAATTGTAGAAGCCATCGGCAGATTTGTTTCAATCTATTTCCTAACATGTTCAGCAATATAACAGTGTTATTTCATGCATTTTAGCAGTGGGAAACACGAGAAAACTTCGGTTTTCTACTTTAGATTCGTTCCAGACATATTGCATAAGTTGTACTTTGTGTGATTTACTGTGGTTCTCTGATCGAAATCCAGTTATTAAAATAGTGATTTTCATGCTTATTTTGATCATTTTAAGCACTTAAATACGCTTTAAACAATAACATTAGAGAAATAAGCGATTTCCATCAAATTGTAGAAGCCATCGGCAGATTTGTTTCAATCTATTTCCTAACATGTTCAGCAATATAACAGTGTTATTTCATGCATTTTAGCAGTGGGAAACACGAGAAAACTTCGGTTTTCTACTTTAGATTCGTTCCAGACATATTGCATAAGTTGTACTTTGTGTGATTTACTGTGGTTCTCTGATCGAAATCCAGTTATTAAAATAGTGATTTTCATGCTTATTTTGATCATTTTAAGCACTTAAATACGCTTTAAACAATAACATTAGAGAAATAAGCGATTTCCATCAAGAATTGTAGAAGCCATCGGCAGATTTGTTTCAATCTATTTCCTAACATGTTCAGCAATATAACAGTGTTATTTCATGCATTTTAGCAGTGGGAAACACGAGAAAACTTCGGTTTTCTACTTTAGATTCGTTCCAGACATATTGCATAAGTTGTACTTTGTGTGATTTACTGTGGTTCTCTGATCGAAATCCAGTTATTAAAATAGTGATTTTCATGCTTATTTTGATCATTTTAAGCACTTAAATACGCTTTAAACAATAACATTAGAGAAATAAGCGATTTCCATCAAGAATTGTAGAAGCCATCGGCAGATTTGTTTCAATCTATTTCCTAACATGTTCAGCAATATAACAGTGTTATTTCATGCATTTTAGCAGTGGGAAACACGAGAAAACTTCGGTTTTCTACTTTAGATTCGTTCCAGACATATTGCATAAGTTGTACTTTGTGTGATTTACTGTGGTTCTCTGATCGAAATCCAGTTATTAAAATAGTGATTTTCATGCTTATTTTGATCATTTTAAGCACTTAAATACGCTTTAAACAATAACATTAGAGAAATAAGCGATTTCCATCAAGAATTGTAGAAGCCATCGGCAGATTTGTTTCAATCTATTTCCTAACATGTTCAGCAATATAACAGTGTTATTTCATGCATTTTAGCAGTGGGAAACACGAGAAAACTTCGGTTTTCTACTTTAGATTCGTTCCAGACATATTGCATAAGTTGTACTTTGTGTGATTTACTGTGGTTCTCTGATCGAAATCCAGTTATTAAAATAGTGATTTTCATGCTTTTTGATCATTTTAAGCACTTAAATACGCTTTAAACAATAACATTAGAGAAATAAGCGATTTCCATCAAGAATTGTAGAAGCCATCGGCAGATTTGTTTCAATCTATTTCCTAACATGTTCAGCAATATAAGTGTTATTTCATGCATTTTAGCAGTGGGAAACACGAGAAAACTTCGGTTTTCTACTTTAGATTCGTTCCAGACATATTGCATAAGTTGTACTTTGTGTGATTTACTGTGGTTCTCTGATCGAAATCCAGTTATTAAAATAGTGATTTTCATGCTTATTTTGATCATTTTAAGCACTTAAATACGCTTTAAACAATAACATTAGAGAAATAAGCGATTTCCATCAAGAATTGTAGAAGCCATCGGCAGATTTGTTTCAATCTATTTCCTAACATGTTCAGCAATATAACAGTGTTATTTCATGCATTTTAGCAGTGGGAAACACGAGAAAACTTCGGTTTTCTACTTTAGATTCGTTCCAGACATATTGCATAAGTTGTACTTTGTGTGATTTACTGTGGTTCTCTGATCGAAATCCAGTTATTAAAATAGTGATTTTCATGCTTATTTTGATCATTTTAAGCACTTAAATACGCTTTAAACAATAACATTAGAGAAATAAGCGATTTCCATCAAGAATTGTAGAAGCCATCGGCAGATTTGTTTCAATCTATTTCCTAACATGTTCAGCAATATAACAGTGTTATTTCATGCATTTTAGCAGTGGGAAACACGAGAAAACTTCGGTTTTCTACTTTAGATTCGTTCCAGACATATTGCATAAGTTGTACTTTGTGTGATTTACTGTGGTTCTCTGATCGAAATCCAGTTATTAAAATAGTGATTTTCATGCTTATTTTGATCATTTTAAGCACTTAAATACGCTTTAAACAATAACATTAGAGAAATAAGCGATTTCCATCAAGAATTGTAGAAGCCATCGGCAGATTTGTTTCAATCTATTTCCTAACATGTCAGCAATATAACAGTGTTATTTCATGCATTTTAGCAGTGGGAAACACGAGAAAACTTCGGTTTTCTACTTTAGATTCGTTCCAGACATATTGCATAAGTTGTACTTTGTGTGATTTACTGTGGTTCTCTGATCGAAATCCAGTTATTAAAATAGTGATTTTCATGCTTATTTTGATCATTTTAAGCACTTAAATACGCTTTAAACAATAACATTAGAGAAATAAGCGATTTCCATCAAGAATTGTAGAAGCCATCGGCAGATTTGTTTCAATCTATTTCCTAACATGTTCAGCAATATAACAGTGTTATTTCATGCATTTTAGCAGTGGGAAACACGAGAAAACTTCGGTTTTCTACTTTAGATTCGTTCCAGACATATTGCATAAGTTGTACTTTGTGTGATTTACTGTGGTTCTCTGATCGAAATCCAGTTATTAAAATAGTGATTTTCATGCTTATTTTGATCATTTTAAGCACTTAAATACGCTTTAAACAATAACATTAGAGAAATAAGCGATTTCCATCAAGAATTGTAGAAGCCATCGGCAGATTTGTTTCAATCTATTTCCTAACATGTTCAGCAATATAACAGTGTTATTTCATGCATTTTAGCAGTGGGAAACACGAGAAAACTTCGGTTTTCTACTTTAGATTCGTTCCAGACATATTGCATAAGTTGTACTTTGTGTGATTTACTGTGGTTCTCTGATCGAAATCCAGTTATTAAAATAGTGATTTTCATGCTTATTTTGATCATTTTAAGCACTTAAATACGCTTTAAACAATAACATTAGAGAAATAAGCGATTTCCATCAAGAATTGTAGAAGCCATCGGCAGATTTGTTTCAATCTATTTCCTAACATGTTCAGCAATATAACAGTGTTATTTCATGCATTTTAGCAGTGGGAAACACGAGAAAACTTCGGTTTTCTACTTTAGATTCGTTCCAGACATATTGCATAAGTTGTACTTTGTGTGATTTACTGTGGTTCTCTGATCGAAATCCAGTTATTAAAATAGTGATTTTCATGCTTATTTTGATCATTTTAAGCACTTAAATACGCTTTAAACAATAACATTAGAGAAATAAGCGATTTCCATCAAGAATTGTAGAAGCCATCGGCAGATTTGTTTCAATCTATTTCCTAACATGTTCAGCAATATAACAGTGTTATTTCATGCATTTTAGCAGTGGGAAACACGAGAAAACTTCGGTTTTCTACTTTAGATTCGTTCCAGACATATTGCATAAGTTGTACTTTGTGTGATTTACTGTGGTTCTCTGATCGAAATCCAGTTATTAAAATAGTGATTTTCATGCTTATTTTGATCATTTTAAGCACTTAAATACGCTTTAAACAATAACATTAGAGAAATAAGCGATTTCCATCAAGAATTGTAGAAGCCATCGGCAGATTTGTTTCAATCTATTTCCTAACATGTTCAGCAATATAACAGTGTTATTTCATGCATTTTAGCAGTGGGAAACACGAGAAAACTTCGGTTTTCTTTAGATTCGTTCCAGACATATTGCATAAGTTGTACTTTGTGTGATTTACTGTGGTTCTCTGATCGAAATCCAGTTATTAAAATAGTGATTTTCATGCTTATTTTGATCATTTTAAGCACTTAAATACGCTTTAAACAATAACATTAGAGAAATAAGCGATTTCCATCAAGAATTGTAGAAGCCATCGGCAGATTTGTTTCAATCTATTTCCTAACATGTTCAGCAATATAACAGTGTTATTTCATGCATTTTAGCAGTGGGAAACACGAGAAAACTTCGGTTTTCTACTTTAGATTCGTTCCAGACATATTGCATAAGTTGTACTTTGTGTGATTTACTGTGGTTCTCTGATCGAAATCCAGTTATTAAAATAGTGATTTTCATGCTTATTTTGATCATTTTAAGCACTTAAATACGCTTTAAACAATAACATTAGAGAAATAAGCGATTTCCATCAAGAATTGTAGAAGCCATCGGCAGATTTGTTTCAATCTATTTCCTAACATGTTCAGCAATATAACAGTGTTATTTCATGCATTTTAGCAGTGGGAAACACGAGAAAACTTCGGTTTTCTACTTTAGATTCGTTCCAGACATATTGCATAAGTTGTACTTTGTGTGATTTACTGTGGTTCTCTGATCGAAATCCAGTTATTAAAATAGTGATTTTCATGCTTATTTTGATCATTTTTTAAACGCTTTAAACAATAACATTAGAGAAATAAGCGATTTCCATCAAGAATTGTAGAAGCCATCGGCAGATTTGTTTCAATCTATTTCCTAACATGTTCAGCAATATAACAGTGTTATTTCATGCATTTTAGCAGTGGGAAACACGAGAAAACTTCGGTTTTCTACTTTAGATTCGTTCCAGACATATTGCATAAGTTGTACTTTGTGTGATTTACTGTGGTTCTCTGATCGAAATCCAGTTATTAAAATAGTGATTTTCATGCTTATTTTGATCATTTTAAGCACTTAAATACGCTTTAAACAATAACATTAGAGAAATAAGCGATTTCCATCAAGAATTGTAGAAGCCATCGGCAGATTTGTTTCAATCTATTTCCTAACATGTTCAGCAATATAACAGTGTTATTTCATGCATTTTAGCAGTGGGAAACACGAGAAAACTTCGGTTTTCTACTTTAGATTCGTTCCAGACATATTGCATAAGTTGTACTTTGTGTGATTTACTGTGGTTCTCTGATCGAAATCCAGTTATTAAAATAGTGATTTTCATGCTTATTTTGATCATTTTAAGCACTTAAATACGCTTTAAACAATAACATTAGAGAAATAAGCGATTTCCATCAAGAATTGTAGAAGCCATCGGCAGATTTGTTTCAATCTATTTCCTAACATGTTCAGCAATATAACAGTGTTATTTCATGCATTTTAGCAGTGGGAAACACGAGAAAACTTCGGTTTTCTACTTTAGATTCGTTCCAGACATATTGCATAAGTTGTACTTTGTGTGATTTACTGTGGTTCTCTGATCGAAATCCAGTTATTAAAATAGTGATTTTCATGCTTATTTTGATCATTTTAAGCACTTAAATACGCTTTAAACAATAACATTAGAGAAATAAGCGATTTCCATCAAGAATTGTAGAAGCCATCGGCAGATTTGTTTCAATCTATTTCCTAACATGTTCAGCAATATAACAGTGTTATTTCATGCATTTTAGCAGTGGGAAACACGAGAAAACTTCGGTTTTCTACTTTAGATTCGTTCCAGACATATTGCATAAGTTGTACTTTGTGTGATTTACTGTGGTTCTCTGATCGAAATCCAGTTATTAAAATAGTGATTTTCATGCTTATTTTGATCATTTTAAGCACTTAAATACGCTTTAAACAATAATTAGAGAAATAAGCGATTTCCATCAAGAATTGTAGAAGCCATCGGCAGATTTGTTTCAATCTATTTCCTAACATGTTCAGCAATATACAGTGTTATTTCATGCATTTTAGCAGTGGGAAACACGAGAAAACTTCGGTTTTCTACTTTAGATTCGTTCCAGACATATTGCATAAGTTGTACTTTGTGTGATTTACTGTGGTTCTCTGATCGAAATCCAGTTATTAAAATAGTGATTTTCATGCTTATTTTGATCATTTTAAGCACTTAAATACGCTTTAAACAATAACATTAGAGAAATAAGCGATTTCCATCAAGAATTGTAGAAGCCATCGGCAGATTTGTTTCAATCTATTTCCTAACATGTTCAGCAATATAACAGTGTTATTTCATGCATTTTAGCAGTGGGAAACACGAGAAAACTTCGGTTTTTCTACTTTAGATTCGTTCCAGACATATTGCATAAGTTGTACTTTGTGTGATTTACTGTGGTTCTCTGATCGAAATCCAGTTATTAAAATAGTGATTTTCATGCTTATTTTGATCATTTTAAGCACTTAAATACGCTTTAAACAATAACATTAGAGAAATAAGCGATTTCCATCAAGAATTGTAGAAGCCATCGGCAGATTTGTTTCAATCTATTTCCTAACATGTTCAGCAATATAACAGTGTTATTTCATGCATTTTAGCAGTGGGAAACACGAGAAAACTTCGGTTTTCTACTTTAGATTCGTTCCAGACATATTGCATAAGTTGTACTTTGTGTGATTTACTGTGGTTCTCTGATCGAAATCCAGTTATTAAAATAGTGATTTTCATGCTTATTTTGATCATTTTAAGCACTTAAATACGCTTTAAACAATAACATTAGAGAAATAAGCGATTTCCATCAAGAATTGTAGAAGCCATCGGCAGATTTGTTTCAATCTATTTCCTAACATGTTCAGCAATATAACAGTGTTATTTCATGCATTTTAGCAGTGGGAAACACGAGAAAACTTCGGTTTTCTACTTTAGATTCGTTCCAGACATATTGCATAAGTTGTACTTTGTGTGATTTACTGTGGTTCTCTGATCGAAATCCAGTTATTAAAATAGTGATTTTCATGCTTATTTTGATCATTTTAAGCACTTAAATACGCTTTAAACAATAACATTAGAGAAATAAGCGATTTCCATCAAGAATTGTAGAAGCCATCGGCAGATTTGTTTCAATCTATTTCCTAACATGTTCAGCAATATAACAGTGTTATTTCATGCATTTTAGCAGTGGGAAACACGAGAAAACTTCGGTTTTCTACTTTAGATTCGTTCCAGACATATTGCATAAGTTGTACTTTGTGTGATTTACTGTGGTTCTCTGATCGAAATCCAGTTATTAAAATAGTGATTTTCATGCTTATTTTGATCATTTTAAGCACTTAAATACGCTTTAAACAATAACATTAGAGAAATAAGCGATTTCCATCAAGAATTGTAGAAGCCATCGGCAGATTTGTTTCAATCTATTTCCTAACATGTTCAGCAATATAACAGTGTTTTCATGCATTTTAGCAGTGGGAAACACGAGAAAACTTCGGTTTTCTACTTTAGATTCGTTCCAGACATATTGCATAAGTTGTACTTTGTGTGATTTACTGTGGTTCTCTGATCGAAATCCAGTTATTAAAATAGTGATTTTCATGCTTATTTTGATCATTTTAAGCACTTAAATACGCTTTAAACAATAACATTAGAGAAATAAGCGATTTCCATCAAGAATTGTAGAAGCCATCGGCAGATTTGTTTCAATCTATTTCCTAACATGTTCAGCAATATAACAGTGTTATTTCATGCATTTTAGCAGTGGGAAACACGAGAAAACTTCGGTTTTTCTACTTTAGATTCGTTCCAGACATATTGCATAAGTTGTACTTTGTGTGATTTACTGTGGTTCTCTGATCGAAATCCAGTTATTAAAATAGTGATTTTCATGCTTATTTTGATCATTTTAAGCACTTAAATACGCTTTAAACAATAACATTAGAGAAATAAGCGATTTCCATCAAGAATTGTAGAAGCCATCGGCAGATTTGTTTCAATCTATTTCCTAACATGTTCAGCAATATAACAGTGTTATTTCATGCATTTTAGCAGTGGGAAACACGAGAAAACTTCGGTTTTCTACTTTAGATTCGTTCCAGACATATTGCATAAGTTGTACTTTGTGTGATTTACTGTGGTTCTCTGATCGAAATCCAGTTATTAAAATAGTGATTTTCATGCTTATTTTGATCATTTTAAGCACTTAAATACGCTTTAAACAATAACATTAGAGAAATAAGCGATTTCCATCAAGAATTGTAGAAGCCATCGGCAGATTTGTTTCAATCTATTTCCTAACATGTTCAGCAATATAACAGTGTTATTTCATGCATTTTAGCAGTGGGAAACACGAGAAAACTTCGGTTTTCTACTTTAGATTCGTTCCAGACATATTGCATAAGTTGTACTTTGTGTGATTTACTGTGGTTCTCTGATCGAAATCCAGTTATTAAAATAGTGATTTTCATGCTTATTTTGATCATTTTAAGCACTTAAATACGCTTTAAACAATAACATTAGAGAAATAAGCGATTTCCATCAAGAATTGTAGAAGCCATCGGCAGATTTGTTTCAATCTATTTCCTAACATGTTCAGCAATATAACAGTGTTATTTCATGCATTTTAGCAGTGGGAAACACGAGAAAACTTCGGTTTTCTACTTTAGATTCGTTCCAGACATATTGCATAAGTTGTACTTTGTGTGATTTACTGTGGTTCTCTGATCGAAATCCAGTTATTAAAATAGTGATTTTCATGCTTATTTTGATCATTTTAAGCACTTAAATACGCTTTAAACAATAACATTAGAAAATAAGCGATTTCCATCAAGAATTGTAGAAGCCATCGGCAGATTTGTTTCAATCTATTTCCTAACATGTTCAGCAATATAACAGTGTTATTTCATGCATTTTAGCAGTGGGAAACACGAGAAAACTTCGGTTTTCTACTTTAGATTCGTTCCAGACATATTGCATAAGTTGTACTTTGTGTGATTTACTGTGGTTCTCTGATCGAAATCCAGTTATTAAAATAGTGATTTTCATGCTTATTTTGATCATTTTAAGCACTTAAATACGCTTTAAACAATAACATTAGAGAAATAAGCGATTTCCATCAAGAATTGTAGAAGCCATCGGCAGATTTGTTTCAATCTATTTCCTAACATGTTCAGCAATATAACAGTGTTATTTCATGCATTTTAGCAGTGGGAAACACGAGAAAACTTCGGTTTTCTACTTTAGATTCGTTCCAGACATATTGCATAAGTTGTACTTTGTGTGATTTACTGTGGTTCTCTGATCGAAATCCAGTTATTAAAATAGTGATTTTCATGCTTATTTTGATCATTTTAAGCACTTAAATACGCTTTAAACAATAACATTAGAGAAATAAGCGATTTCCATCAAGAATTGTAGAAGCCATCGGCAGATTTGTTTCAATCTATTTCCTAACATGTTCAGCAATATAACAGTGTTATTTCATGCATTTTAGCAGTGGGAAACACGAGAAAACTTCGGTTTTCTACTTTAGATTCGTTCCAGACATATTGCATAAGTTGTACTTTGTGTGATTTACTGTGGTTCTCTGATCGAAATCCAGTTATTAAAATAGTGATTTTCATGCTTATTTTGATCATTTTAAGCACTTAAATACGCTTTAAACAATAACATTAGAGAAATAAGCGATTTCCATCAAGAATTGTAGAAGCCATCGGCAGATTTGTTTCAATCTATTTCCTAACATGTTCAGCAATATAACAGTGTTATTTCATGCATTTTAGCAGTGGGAAACACGAGAAAACTTCGGTTTTCTACTTTAGATTCGTTCCAGACATATTGCATAAGTTGTACTTTGTGTGATTTACTGTGGTTCTCTGATCGAAATCCAGTTATTAAAATAGTGATTTTCATGCTTATTTTGATCATTTTAAGCACTTAAATACGCTTTAAACAATAACATTAGAGAAATAAGCGATTTCCATCAAGAATTGTAGAAGCCATCGGCAGATTTGTTTCAATCTATTTCCTAACATGTTCAGCAATATAACAGTGTTATTTCATGCATTTTAGCAGTGGGAAACACGAGAAAACTTCGGTTTTCTACTTTAGATTCGTTCCAGACATATTGCATAAGTTGTACTTTGTGTGATTTACTGTGGTTCTCTGATCGAAATCCAGTTATTAAAATAGTGATTTTCATGCTTATTTTGATCATTTTAAGCACTTAAATACGCTTTAAACAATAACATTAGAGAAATAAGCGATTTCCATCAAGAATTGTAGAAGCCATCGGCAGATTTGTTTCAATCTATTTCCTAACATGTTCAGCAATATAACAGTGTTATTTCATGCATTTTAGCAGTGGGAAACACGAGAAAACTTCGGTTTTCTACTTTAGATTCGTTCCAGACATATTGCATAAGTTGTACTTTGTGTGATTTACTGTGGTTCTCTGATCGAAATCCAGTTATTAAAATAGTGATTTTCATGCTTATTTTGATCATTTTAAGCACTTAAATACGCTTTAAACAATAACATTAGAGAAATAAGCGATTTCCATCAAGAATTGTAGAAGCCATCGGCAGATTTGTTTCAATCTATTTCCTAACATGTTCAGCAATATAACAGTGTTATTTCATGCATTTTAGCAGTGGGAAACACGAGAAAACTTCGGTTTTCTACTTTAGATTCGTTCCAGACATATTGCATAAGTTGTACTTTGTGTGATTTACTGTGGTTCTCTGATCGAAATCCAGTTATTAAAATAGTGATTTTCATGCTTATTTTGATCATTTTAAGCACTTAAATACGCTTTAAACAATAACATTAGAGAAATAAGCGATTTCCATCAAGAATTGTAGAAGCCATCGGCAGATTTGTTTCAATCTATTTCCTAACATGTTCAGCAATATAACAGTGTTATTTCATGCATTTTAGCAGTGGGAAACACGAGAAAACTTCGGTTTTCTACTTTAGATTCGTTCCAGACATATTGCATAAGTTGTACTTTGTGTGATTTACTGTGGT
>JACMZG010000981.1:0-13212 GCA_018340805.1 Microvelia longipes
TATATCTATAAATATTCAAAATAGTCAGGATAATTTTCTTCATTAAATATCAAAAAAAAAAATATATCAAATAGTCAGATATTTCTTCACTACTAATGAAATTCATAAAATCAAATAGTCAAAAGAGCTTCCATTAAATAAGTTGCTAAACATATCAAATAGTCAAATTCCTCATTAATAAATCTAAAAAATATTCAATAGTCCAGATATTTCTTCATTAAAATATTCTAAAAAATATTCAAATAGTCAGATATTTCCTTCACTAGATAATTTCTATAATATTCAAAGAAGATATTTTCTTCATTAAATATTCTAAAAAATTCAAATATATGATAATATTTCTTCACAATAAATTCATAAAATCAAATAGTCAATATTTCTTCAATTAAATATTCTAAAAAATATCAATAGGTGCAGATATTCTCATAGATAAATTTATAAATATTCAATATATCAATATTTTCTTCATACAATATTCTCAAAATATTCAAATATTCCAATATTTTCTCACTATAATATTCTTAAAAATATTCAAAAGTCAGGAATTTTTTCTTTCACTGATATATCCTAAAAAATTATTCAAATATCAGATATTTTCTTCACTAAATATAATCTAAAAATAATTCATAATAGTCAGATATTTTTTTCTAGATAATCTATAAAGTATTTCAAATAGCAGATTATTTTCTTTACTAGATATATCTATATGAATATTCAAATACTCAGATATTGTTCTCACATATATATATACATCTATAAATAATCAAATAGTCAGATATTTCTTTACTAATAATTAAAATAATTCAAATTAGTCAGATATTTACATTCACTATCTATAAGTTCTAAATAGTCAAATATCCAGAGTATTTTCTTCACAGATAGAATTCACAAAAATATTCAAATGTCCAGATATTCTTACATTAGACTAAATTCTATAAAAATAAAATAGTCAGATATTTTCTTCATTAATAAATTCTATAAAATCAAATAGTCAGATATTTTCTTCAACTTAGATAATTCTATTAAAATTCAAAGTCAGAATATTTCTTCATTACAATATGTCCTCAAAATTTCAAATAGTCATATTTTCTCACTAGAGTAAATCTATAAATATCAAATAGTCAATATTTTTCTTCATTAAATATTCTAAAGATATTCAAATAGTCAATATTTTTGTCATAGATAAATTCTATAAATTTCAAATAGGTCCAGATATTTCTTCATTAAATATTCCTAAAAATATTCAAATAGTCAGTATATTTCTTCCTAAGAGTATTCTAAAATATTGCAAAATAGTCAGTATTGTCTTCACGTAGATATATTCTATAAATATTCAAATAGTCGATATTTCTTCCACTAGATATATCTCTAGATAAATATCAAATAGTCAGATATTTTCTTACTAGATATATTTGCTATCAATATTCAAATATCAGATATTTTCTTTACTAGATATATCTATAAATATTCATACTCCGATATTTCTTCACTATATATATAACATTGCTATAAATATTCAAATAGTCAGAGTTTCTTTACTACTATATTTATAAAATATTCAAATAGTCAGATATTTCTTCACTAGATATTCTATAGATATCAAATAGTCCAGATTTTCTTCACTAGATCAATTCTATAACATATTCAAATAGTCAATATTTTCTTCATTAGAAGTAAATTCATAAATATTCAAATAGTCCAAGATTATTTCTCTGTCATTAGAAATAAATTCTATAAATATTCAAATAGTCAATATTTTCTCATTAAATATTTCTAAAAAATAATCCAAATAGCTCAGATATTTTTCTTCAATTAGATATGTTCTAAGAAAATATTCAAAATAGTCAGATATTTTCGTTTCATTAAATATGTGTCTAAAATATTCAAATAGTCGAATATTTTCTTCAATTAGATATGTTCTAAAAATATCAATAGGTCAGCATATTTTTTCACTAGATAAATCTATTAAATATCAAAAGTCAGATATCTTTCTACATTTAGATAAATTTATAAATATTTCAAGATAGCCAGATATTTCTTCATAATATTTCTAAATAATATTCAAATTCAATTATTTCTTCATTAAATTATGTTCTATAAAAATATTACAACTAAGTCAGTAATTTCTCACTAGATAATTCTAATAAAATTCAAATACTCTCAGATACTTTTCTTCCTAAATATATACATTCTATAATATTCAATAGCAATATTTTTCTTCATTAGATAACATCTATACATATTCAACATAGTCAATATTTCTCAGTTAGATAGTTCTAAAAATATTCAAGATAGTCAGATATTTCTTCATTAAATATGTTCTAAAAATATTTCAAATAGTCAGATATTTCTTCACTTAATATAAATCTAATAAATATTCAAATAGTCAGATATTTCTCCACTAATAATTTCTATAAATATCAATATCAGTTCAGATATTTCTCATTAGATAAATTCTATAAGTATTCAGAATAGTAGATATTTTCTTCATTAATAAATTTCTAAATATTCAAATAGTTCAGATATTTTCTTCACTGAATATATTCTATAAATATCAAATAGTCAGTTATATTTCTTCATTAGATAAACTATAATATTCAAATAGTCAGATATTTTCTTCACTAGATAAATTCTAAAATTCAATAGTCAGATATTTCTTCATTAAATATTCTAAAAATATTCAAATAGGTCAGATATTTTCTTCACAGATAAATTCTATAAATATTCAAATAGTCAGATATTTTTCTTCATAAATATTCTAAAAATATTCAAATAGTCAGATATTTCTTCATTAGATAATTCTAATAAATATCAAAAGTCATATATTTTCTTCATTAAGGATATTCTAAAAATTATTCAAATGTCAGGAATATTTTCTTCACTATATATTCTAAAAATATTCAAATATCAGTATATTCTTCCTCCTAGATTATTTCTAAAATATTCAAATAGTCAGATATTTTCTTCACTAGATATATTCTATAAAAATTCAATAGTCAGATATTCTTATTAGTATATCATAAAATATTCAAAGTCAGATATTTCTTTACTAGATATCTATAAATATTCAAATATTCAAGATATTTTCTTCACTATATATATACATTCTATAAATATTCTCAATAGTCAATATTTTCTTCTACAAGAGTCGATATTTCTTCAACTAGATATATATATCAAATAGTCAGATATTTTCTTCACTAGATAAATTCTCTAATAAATATTCAAATAGTCAGATATTTCTTCATTAGATATATTCTAATAATATTCAAATAGTCAGATATTTTCTTCATTAGATAAATTCTATAAATATCAAATACTATTTTCTCATTAAATATGTTCTAAAATATTCAATAGTCAGATATTTCTTCATTAGATATGTTCTATAAATATTCAAATAGTCAGATATTTTTCTTCATTAAATATGTTCTAAAAATATTCAAATAGTCAGATATTTTCTTCATTAGATATGTTCTAAAAAATATTCAAATAGTCAGATATTTCTTCTACTTAGATAAATTCTATAAATATTCAAATAGTCAGATATTTTCTTCATTAGATAAATGTCTAATAAATATTCAATAGTCAGATATTTTCTTCATTAGATATGTTTAAAATATTCAAATAGTCAGATATTTTCTTCATTAAATATGTTCTAAAATATTCAAATAGTCAGATATTTTCTCACTAGTTATTGTTCTATAAATATTCAAATAGTCAGTATTTTTTCTTCATTAGATAAATTCTAAAAATATCAAATAGTCAGATATTTTCTTCTTAGATATGTATCTAAAAAGTCAGATATTTCTTCACTAAAATAGTTATATTTCTTCACTAGATATATTCTATAAATATTCAAATAGTCAGATATTTTCTTCACTAGATATATTCTATAAATATTCAAATAGTCAGATATTTTCTTCATTAGATAAATTCTATAAATATTCAAAATAGTCAGATATTTTCTTCATTAGATAAATTCTATAAATATTCAAATAGTCAGATATTTCTTCACTAGATATATTCTATAATATTCAAATAGTCAGATATTTTTTCTTCATTAGAAAATTCTATAATATTCAAAGTCCAGATATTTTCTTCATTAATATGTTTCTAAAAATATCAAATAGTCAGATATTTCTTCCATTAGATAAATTCTATAAATATTCAAATAGTCAGATATTTTCTTCATTAAATATTCTAAAATATTTCAATATGTCAGATATTTCTTCACTAGATAATTCTAAAAATATTCAAATTAGTCAGCTATTTTTCACTAGAATAGATATTCTAAAAATATCAAATACAAATATTTTTTCACTAGATATATTCTAAAAAAAATAGTCAACTAGTCCATATCTTTACTAGATATATTCTATAAATATCAAATAGTTCTTACTAGATAATATAAAATTCAAATACTCAATTTTTCTTCACTATATATATACATTCTAATAAATATCAAATAGTCAGATATTTCTTACTAGATATATTTTATAAATATCAAATAGTCAGATATTCTTCACTAGATAAATTCTATAAATATTCAAATAGTCAGATATTTTTTCATTAGATAATTCTATAAATATTCAAATAGTCAGATATTTTCTTCATTAGATCTATAAATATCAAATAGTCATATTTTCCTTCATTAGATATGTTCTAAAAATATCAAATAGTCAGATATTTCTTCATTTTAGATAAATTCTAAAAAAATATTCAAATAGTCAGATATTTTCTTCATTAAAATTCTAAAAATATTCAAATAGCAGATATTTCTCACAATATAATTCTAAAAAATATTCAAATAGTCAGATATTTCTTCATTAGATATGTCTAAAATTCAATATCAGATATTTTCTCATTAGATATATTCTATAAATATTCAAATAGTCAGATATTTTCTTCATTAGAAAATTCTATAAATATTCAAATAGTCAGATATTTCTTCATAATATTCTAAAATATTCAAATAGTCAGATATTTTCTCACTGATATATTTATAAATATTCCAAATAGTCAATATTTCTTCATTATATTCTATAAATATTCAAATAGTCAGATATTTTTCTCATAGATATTCTAAATATTCAATAGTCAGATATTTCTTCATTAGAATAAATTCTATAAATATTCAAATAGTCAGATATTTTCTTCATTAGTATGATAATAGTCGATAATTATTCTAAAAATATAAAATTAGATAAATTCTATAAATATCAAATAGTCAATATTTTCTTCATTAGATATATTCTATAAATATTCAAATAGTCAGATATTTTCTTCATTAGATATATTCTAAAAATATTCAAATAGTCAGATATTTTCTTCATAGATATATTCTATCAATATTCAAATAGTCAGATATTTTCTTCATTAATATTTAAAAATATCAAATAGTCAGATTATTTCTTCACTAGATATGTTCTAAAATATCAAATAGTCAGATATTTCTTCACTAGATATATTCTAGAAAATATTCAAATAGTCAGATTGTTTTTTTCACTAAATATATGCTATCAAATAATCAGATATTTTCTAGAGATATATTTATAATATTCAAATATTCCATATTTCTCATTAGATATTTTAGATATTCACTAGTCAGATATTTCTTCACTAAGTTTTCTTGTTTTTTATTGACACAAGTTTTTCGTTGTTTTATTTTTTATTGGAAAAATAAACAAGTTTTTCTTGGTTTATTTTGATTGGAAAATAAAACAAGTTTTTCTTGTTTTTCATTTTTTATTGAAAAATAAAACAAGTTTTTCTTGTTTTATTTTTAATTTTAAAACAAGTTTTTCTGTGTTAATAACAAACTGGCAAGGTGATAGCAACCATAATAATAAAACTGTAAGAACGTTTCTTAGAAGAATTAAGTGGGTTAAAAACAATTGCTTGTGTTATTTATTCTATAACTTGTTGGTTGCTGTTAAATCCTGCTTGGTTAAATCTCTAGCTTATTTCAGCTCTCACCGCTAAATATTTGGATTAATTTTATTGGCATTGTGTTAGTGGCATTTTTCATCGGTATCCCTCAGTAATTTATCTCTATTTTATTTAAAGGATTACTGGTTCTCTGACTATTGAAGTTTATGAAATATGAGAACAAACCGGAGCCGTTACTTCGGAAGGAGCGAGATAACGTCACGAATAGGGAAGCCTCTTGGCGTTAGTCACCTCCAAGTTGTTTAATCAGGCGAGCGCGTGCACGAAAACTCATAACTAATGACCTCTAGCAACCTAGCGACAGCAATGCATGAGTCGCAACTCTGATGTCTTCTCTTCAGAACTTCGAGATCATATATGTGTTCTCTAATGAATAGTATTCATACTGTCCTATCGGACGAGAACAACCCTCCTGCGCGTGAGAAATAAAACGAAACACATAGATAATAGATGCTGCAGCTATGTATTATTCCAGAATTTTAATATCGTAATGGAGTTGTTAATTAATACTGCATAAAGTACACAATTTTCCACCAAAAGTTCCTGTAGGTCGCTCAGATTGATATACTTACCACAATGTTGTTAATAGAAAAACGTACACAGAAAAATCTAAAATTATCACGTAACGATAAAGTGGGAATTAAAGTCATCTAGTCAGATAGTGGATGAGATGCTAACACCCCTGGTTTTAGGTGGTCCCTCAAACAAAACAGGGTATATTGCACAGTATATTGCAATTCAGACTACCCTTATACATGCGACCTGAACGCGACTAAGTTTTCACTCTCGGTAGCTACAGGCATATATTTCACCGAATATTGTAATCGACACAAGTCTAGTTTTTTAAATCAAGAACTCCTATTATGTTTATCTTGTATAAATATGTAATCATTATCGAAAAATTTTTTGCTTGTGAGAGTCAATTATTCATTTTTAGAGCGTTGGTTTATATGATCTTTGTTATATGATTTAAGTATACATATTATTAATGTCCAGAATATAGCTATTTCTATATCTAACGAGAAAGTTCCGTGGATAGATGGGTGTTTAAGCTAAAAGAATTGCGTTTCGTTAGAGATGGTAGAACAATAAAAGCTGATAGAAACTATACATTTCACAATATTAAACATAAAGCATACTCTAGATTATTATGACTGTAGGAGCTATGTGTATAGAAAAACATTTTGATATGTTTGTTTACAAACATCTTTGAGAGCATAGTTTGTTAACAACCATTTACTTCAAAAAATTTCTTCATTTACTTAAAATTAACACAGCGTGTATATTTTTATAATATTTTATGAATTAATACTTTTTAAATAATTAATACAATTTTTTAACATTGTTAAGACCCTTTTAAATAATTTTTACTTGGAATTGAAGAAATAATTATTTTATATATGGGGTACAAGGTGAACCGACCTGCCACTAGTGGAGAAAGGGTGAACTTAAGGCAGGTCCATCTAAACCAGCTTATTCAGGGGGAGTTAGACCACTGTGTCCCGCGCCCTACCCCTACTGTATGAATTTCTACATCACTTAAGTGAATACCCTTTGAAATGCTTGGTTGCTTAAATGTTCAGTTTCTTTTAATAACCTGGGCAGTAGCAGGCACTATGAGTCCTAGTGCAGCCGTGATTTTACTACAAGTTTTTTAGCTTTAACAACAGATAGCTAAAAAGCAACACATGCCCTACTGCCAGACTAAGCTTTCTATTGGTTTATTCTATTCTACCTCTTTGTTTTACATCATATACTAAACCAATTTTTCTCCCTTTTTTGGAGGTAATCAATTTTACTGGTCAGCACTATAATACTGGTCAGATTTATTGTACTGGTAAGTACTATTGTGTCCAGATCTATTATACTGGTCAGCACTATTATACTGGTCAGCACTATAATACTGGTCAGATTTATTGTACTGGTAAGTACTATTGTGTCCAGATCTATTATACTGGTCAGCACTATTATACTGGTCAGCACTATAATACTGGTCAGATTTATTGTACTGGTAAGTACTATTGTGTCCAGATCTATTATGCTGGTCAGCACTATTATTCTGATCTGCACTATCGTATTGCTCATCACTATTATACTGGTCAGCACTATTATTGACTAAATAAATAATTCGCTTTTATTTTGATTTAAAAGTTTAAATTGACAGAATGGTATTGATATATAATTTCGTACATTTATTTAAAGTTAACTTCTGTTAGTTCGTTAAGAATTTCTGGTAGAATATAGATAGGACAAAGAACAACCCCGTGGAGTGCGTTCTGATCCCGACTATAAGCGATATGATCTTATATACTTTGTGCTTTGCGATATACCAACGCGAAAGGAATATGTCCTGATATTACTCCTTTGTTAAACTGAAGCCAAAGGAATAAGTATTACTCCTGTTAAATATTGACTTAATGTTTCCGATGACCTTAGCACCACACGCCCTGCCCAGTCGCCAGGGAGACGTTAAAGAGGACAGTGCTAAGCATGATAATAGTGGAAGAGTCATAATAAGGAACTTCAAGATAAGAACAATATTGACAGTTTAGATATCCTAAACCATCTTGTAGCAATAATTTAGGTTTTAAGCCCACAGGTCTATGTCTTCTAGTAAGAAACCTACTTCCAGCAGAATTAGCAATTCAAGCCGGGTTAAACTTATGGAGGCTGAGTTGCAAGCTGAGGAAGATTTATTAAAGATAAAGGTAGCTCAGGCCGAGTTGGAGGCTCAGCAGCTGTTAGTAAAAAAACGCCTTGAACTTGAAAAAGTGAGATTAGCAGAAGAGAGGAGTTCGGTCGCGTCTACGTCTGCAATATCTGTTGCTTCAAATAGAACCGAGGCTAAATCAATAGTAAAAGTGAATGAGTGGTTGTCGAATAATAGTGTTCATAGTCAGTCAAGCCGGAGAGTGGAGAATACGATGGTAAGGGAAGACGCTGTATGTCATACGTATGAAGGTTCAGTACCTAGAGAATTCCATAATGAATCACGACGCGTGAATGACATCTATCAAAGAGCAATCCGAGATGACTCCTATGATCAGCCATTCCTAACAACCACCTTACCCAAATCAAAACCTGATCGCGTTGGTGACATCTATTCAAGAAATGCCGAAGGTAACGTGTCTCCAAATCTACCTGTGGATTCGTTAATGAACTTCGCCAAAATCCTTTCAGACGGGATGAAGGAAGTTGTATCGAAAAAGATTGAGGGTGAAATTCGTGTTAAAAAGATCTTACACCTTTCTCTGGAACACCTGAAGAATGGCCTAGCTTTATTGCGTCATATCGGAGGACAGAACAAAAATACAGCCCAGATGAGCAACTTGTGAGGCTGCAACACGCGCTAAAAGGTGAAGCACTTCAAGCTGTACAACCTTTATTTGTGTCCCCTTCAAATATCGCCACCATTATAAAGACTTTAGAGTTAAGGTTTGGGAGGCCAGAGTTTATCATTCAGTCGCTTACAGAAAAAAGCAAAAATTTCCTGTAGTCAAGGACAACGATGTGACATCCCTTATTAAGTTTTCAACAGTTGTACAGCATCTTTCTGCTACTGCTGCTAGCTTAGATCGGGAGGCTTATCTCATGAATCCACAACTTCTATCTGAGTTGGTGTTGAAAATACCAACTTATTCAAAGTATAGTTGGGCAACATACGTACGAGATAAGCAATAACAGTTCCAAATCTAAAGCAGTTTGCAGAATGGCTTGAGACTGAAGCAACCACCATGAGTTTATACTACAAGCCTCCAGAAAACTCATCCAATAAACCCAAAGTGCCAACCAAATCAGTACTGACGAGTCAAGACACTAATCGAGATGAAGACGAAATAATTTGCCCTGATGAAGCTGTAAATCTTAATTCAGCGCAGGGGACTTCAAAATGGAAGACAGATAAGACCAAATGTGCTATTGGGTGCTCCGAGGCGCATGATAAACCTGAGTCTTGTAAAGCATTGAGAAAGGCCTTGGTTAAAGAAAGGTGGGCCTTAATATCCAAGGCAGGCCTCTGTTTTTCCTGTTTCGGGCGACATCAAGTTAGGAGGTGCCGTGCAAGAAAGAATGTGGAATCAAGGGTGCAGAAGGTTTCATCGTCGAATGTTGCATAGCGATCCAGTTCAGAGCGATAACAGTAAGCAAAGTGGAGAAACAAATGCAGTTGGCTCCAATAACGAACCTGCAAGTATCTCACCAGAACCTGTATCCACCCAGGTAGGCAGGCTAAAGACTAAAGTACTGCTAAAGGTATGTCCGGTTGTGTTAAGTGGACCAAAAAATTCTATAGAAACCTATGCACTTCTGGATGATGGTTCAACTGTGACGTTAATTGACCAAGAAATTGCTGACTTCTTATAGAGGGGGGGAAATGCCCATTAAAAATAGGTTGGACAAATAGTTCAATACATCAAGAAGATGACTCAAAAAAGGTTAAGGTCATGATCAGAGGGAAGTACGAAGACGAGAGTTTTGAGATGTCAGGAATCCATACAATGAAAGGATTAAGTTTACCCCAACAAAACTAGAGTGCGTGAAATTCAAACAAGTTTGGCCTCATCTATCAGGGTTTAATCAGCCATTGCCGCTATCTGATCAGAAACAACAGTTCTTATAGGGCAAGACAACTGCCAACTTATATTACAACGCAACTTCATTGAAGGACCAGCAAATGCTCCTGTACTTTCATGGACGAAATTGGGATGGGTTCTTCATGGTAAAGCTGACTTAAAAAAGAAGAGTGGACAACCAGTTCAGCCTTAGTTGCATTAGGCACGACGAGGAGAAAGATATACTACACCAAGCTGTAAAAGATTTTTTTTCTATGGAGAACTTTGGAGCAATATCAGACAAACAGACGCTAAGGCTGTCAGTGGAAGACCAACGAGGATTAAAGGTATTAGAAGAGACCACCAAGTTTATCGGTGACCGTTACGAGAGTGGGCTGTTGTGGAAAAATGATGAACACAATATCCTTCAAGTTTATAGTTACGCCTTCGCTAGACTTCGGGGCATGGGACGGAAAATGGACAAGATCCAATTTTAGCCGCGGAATATGACAGTAAAATAAAGGATTATGAGACGAAAGGATATGCACGAAAGTTGTCACGAGAGGAAGCTGAGATGTGCACAGACCGTACATTTTATTTACCACATTTTGGCGTGCGGAACCCAAATAAGCCGGGCAAACTTCGTTTTGTGTTCGATGCCGCTGCCAAAGTCGATGGCGTAAGCTTTAACGATGGACTGATAAGCGGGCCAGACCTCTTGACATCTTTGCCGGACTGTTACTACGTTTTCGACAGCGTCCGATTGCTATCATGGGAGACATAAAAGAAATGTTCCACCAGGTTAGGATCCGGTCTGTTGATGCCGATTCCCAACGGTTTTTATGGCGTGGGCAGGATAGGAACAGAAACCCTGATCAATATGTTATGGAAGCAATGACATTCGGTGCAACTTGCTCTCCTACCACAGCCCTCTACGTGATAAAGAAGAACGCACAGCGGTTTGAAGACATTTATCCTGAGCCTGCCAAAGCGATTATAGGAAAAAGAGTACATGGATGATCATATTGAATCGCTTAACACAGGCGAAGAAGCTATCACGCGGGTAAGGGAGGTCATTAAAATTCAGAAGGAAGGTGGATTTGAAATTTGTAATTGGTTGTCGAACTCGAAAGATGTGCTGGCTACGATCCCAGTAGACCTAAGGATGATAGCAGTAAGGATTTGTCCCCAGAAACCGAGCTGCCAATCGAGCGAGTACTAGGCCTTGGTGTGGATTCTAAGAAGACCAGCTGACGTTTGGGCCTCACAGAACTTTACAGAAATTGGACGAGGCCGACCTGAAATCAGTACCAACAAAACGAGAGGTCCTAAGTGCGACGATGTCTGTGTTCGACCATTGGGGCTTGTTACGCCCTCAACAATTAAAGGTCGAATTCTGGTTCAACAAATTTGGAAAGCTAAAGCGGGGTGGGACGAAGTAATTGAGGAAGACTTGTTGCTCTTTGGAAAAAAAGGATAAGCGGGCATCGAGGATTACGAACGATGGGACTTCCTAGAGGCTATCATACCGATTTAGACGGGGCGGAGTCAGTTGAACTTCATACTTTTGTGGACGCCAGTGAGGAAGCCTTTTGCGGCGGTGCGTACTGGCGAGTCATTGTAGAAGAGGAATGCTAGACACAGGAAATTATTGCGAAATATTTTCATCGGCTCAGGCCGGCCAGCGAATACCAGCACCCGCAGACCTCTAAAATCTAAAACCTGGACAAGATGCCAAACCAAAATTTTTGTATGTTGGAAAGGAGTTGCAAAGCCTCATGTGGGGTATCAAATTGGTAAGGTATCGATGGTACTGGAACACAAATATGTCATCCTTTTTTTCCAAAATGGCCGTGCTATTAACAACCGCCAAAATTATCCGACCATAAGGCAACTGGAAAGCAGTACAGTGGAAACTCAAGTCAAATAAGGAGCGAAGCGAGCCAAGAATAAAAAGGTATAGTTGATGTCTTTTTTAACCTCATATGACCTAATACATAGCGTGAGATTCTTCTGATAACAAGCTACAGGGCGAGCGAGTAAGTCGAACGTTCCATTTAGATATTTAATGCTTTCGTGAAAATTTTCTCTTAAAGTAACATAGACCAAAACAAGCCATGGCGGCGTAGCGAGCGCCCTCTTGAGACAAGTATGTATTAATGGTTAGTTTTTTAATTATACCTTAAGAGTTGCCAAGCTGGAAATAAGATAAAGCACTTATATTTACAAAAGCAGCGTCTAGAGGACCGAGCCTATGAGGAATTCTGGTATCCCTGTATACTTAAATTGCTGTGCGACGTCTATAAGTAGATATGGAACAAAGAAGGGCACCACCGAAATAACGCGATGCGAAGCGACTAGCAAATATAGTTCTAGTATTCTTCATCTCAAGGTCACCACCAACGGTAGGAGGTGGATAACTACTAACACTAGAGCAGAGATGTTATGCTATTAAAATTTTTGGTTCTAGGATAAACTTAATTACATAAATAAGGCAGGATTTTATCAGCGAGCGAGCCCATGATTTTCATCCTTGTTTAAAATGTATTCCATTAAAAATATAATTTAGTACAATCAATTGCACATAAAGCGAGCTGAGCGATGCCCTAATTTTTGATATGCAACTGGTTTTTTTTATATTTAATTTTATACTCTTAGAAGGTACTCGATAAACTTACCAAAAAGGCGAGCGAAGCCCAGATTTCTATATTGC
>JACMZG010000983.1:0-13185 GCA_018340805.1 Microvelia longipes
ATGATAATCACTGTGTAGACAATCATTTGATATTGATTATTATATTAATTAATATGTTAAATCTTTGATGAAATATTAATTTCAATTATGAATAAAACATCTGCAAAATTATGAGCCTTCGTAGCTCAGTGGTTAGAGCACTGGTCTAGTAAACCAGGGGTCGAGAGTTCAATTCTCTCCGAAGGCAACTTTTTTCCATAGGAAATTTTATTTTCTTGACATGAAATAATAATAATCCGAAATGTCATTTGACACTCGTTTTGAAAATTAAAACACCACAAATACAGATTTTTGTCACAACTCGCTTATTCGACATGTTTGATTATTATCTTTTTATTATTATGGTTGTTTTTAGACAAACTCTATTTTCAAACAAAAAAAATGTATCTTAAAGAAAAACATTTAGATTTTCTATTATTTTTTCTATATATAGTGAATATAGAATAATATCGATATTTTAATGATCATTATTATGGTTTCTTTAACTCGATTATTAACTAGAACTTTCAAGTTAACATGATAATCACTGTGTAGACAATCATTTGATATTGATTATTATATTAATTAATATGTTAAATCTTTGATGAAATATTAATTTCAATTATGAATAAAACATCTGCAAAATTATGAGCCTTCGTAGCTCAGTGGTTAGAGCACTGGTCTAGTAAACCAGGGTCGAGAGTTCAATTCTCTCCGAAGGCAACTTTTTTCCATAGGAAATTTTATTTTCTTGACATGAAATAATAATAATCCGAAATGTCATTTGACACTCGTTTTGAAAATTAAAACACCACAAATACAGATTTTTGTCACAACTCGCTTATTCGACATGTTTGATTATTATCTTTTTATTATTATGGTTGTTTTTAGACAAACTCTATTTTCAAACAAAAAAAATGTATCTTAAAGAAAAACATTTAGATTTTCTATTATTTTTTCTATATATAGTGAATATAGAATAATATCGATATTTTAATGATCATTATTATGGTTTCTTTAACTCGATTATTAACTAGAACTTTCAAGTTAACATGATAATCACTGTGTAGACAATCATTTGATATTGATTATTATATTAATTAATATGTTAAATCTTTGATGAAATATTAATTTCAATTATGAATAAAACATCTGCAAAATTATGAGCCTTCGTAGCTCAGTGGTTAGAGCACTGGTAGTAAACCAGGGGTCGAGAGTTCAATTCTCTCCGAAGGCAACTTTTTTCCATAGGAAATTTTATTTTCTTGACATGAAATAATAATAATCCGAAATGTCATTTGACACTCGTTTTGAAAATTAAAACACCACAAATACAGATTTTTGTCACAACTCGCTTATTCGACATGTTTGATTATTATCTTTTTATTATTATGGTTGTTTTTAGACAAACTCTATTTTCAAACAAAAAAAATGTATCTTAAAGAAAAACATTTAGATTTTCTATTATTTTTTCTATATATAGTGAATATAGAATAATATCGATATTTTAATGATCATTATTATGGTTTCTTTAACTCGATTATTAACTAGAACTTTCAAGTTAACATGATAATCACTGTGTAGACAATCATTTGATATTGATTATTATATTAATTAATATGTTAAATCTTTGATGAAATATTAATTTCAATTATGAATAAAACATCTGCAAAATTATGAGCCTTCGTAGCTCAGTGGTTAGAGCACTGGTCTAGTAAACCAGGGGTCGAGAGTTCAATTCTCTCCGAAGGCAACTTTTTTCCATAGGAAATTTTATTTTCTTGACATGAAATAATAATAATCCGAAATGTCATTTGACACTCGTTTTGAAAATTAAAACACCACAAATACAGATTTTTGTCACAACTCGCTTATTCGACATGTTTGATTATTATCTTTTTATTATTATGGTTGTTTTTAGACAAACTCTATTTTCAAACAAAAAAAATGTATCTTAAAGAAAAACATTTAGATTTTCTATTATTTTTCTATATATAGTGAATATAGAATAATATCGATATTTTAATGATCATTATTATGGTTTCTTTAACTCGATTATTAACTAGAACTTTCAAGTTAACATGATAATCACTGTGTAGACAATCATTTGATATTGATTATTATATTAATTAATATGTTAAATCTTTGATGAAATATTAATTTCAATTATGAATAAAACATCTGCAAAATTATGAGCCTTCGTAGCTCAGTGGTTAGAGCACTGGTCTAGTAAACCAGGGGTCGAGAGTTCAATTCTCTCCGAAGGCAACTTTTTTCCATAGGAAATTTTATTTTCTTGACATGAAATAATAATAATCCGAAATGTCATTTGACACTCGTTTTGAAAATTAAAACACCACAAATACAGATTTTTGTCACAACTCGCTTATTCGACATGTTTGATTATTATCTTTTTATTATTATGGTTGTTTTTAGACAAACTCTATTTTCAAACAAAAAAAATGTATCTTAAAGAAAAACATTTAGATTTTCTATTATTTTTTCTATATATAGTGAATATAGAATAATATCGATATTTTAATGATCATTATTATGGTTTCTTTAACTCGATTATTAACTAGAACTTTCAAGTTAACATGATAATCACTGTGTAGACAATCATTTGATATTGATTATTATATTAATTAATATGTAAATCTTTGATGAAATATTAATTTCAATTATGAATAAAACATCTGCAAAATTATGAGCCTTCGTAGCTCAGTGGTTAGAGCACTGGTCTAGTAAACCAGGGGTCGAGAGTTCAATTCTCTCCGAAGGCAACTTTTTTCCATAGGAAATTTTATTTTCTTGACATGAAATAATAATAATCCGAAATGTCATTTGACACTCGTTTTGAAAATTAAAACACCACAAATACAGATTTTTGTCACAACTCGCTTATTCGACATGTTTGATTATTATCTTTTTATTATTATGGTTGTTTTTAGACAAACTCTATTTTCAAACAAAAAAATGTATCTTAAAGAAAAACATTTAGATTTTCTATTATTTTTCTATATATAGTGAATATAGAATAATATCGATATTTTAATGATCATTATTATGGTTTCTTTAACTCGATTATTAACTAGAACTTTCAAGTTAACATGATAATCACTGTGTAGACAATCATTTGATATTGATTATTATATTAATTAATATGTTAAATCTTTGATGAAATATTAATTTCAATTATGAATAAAACATCTGCAAAATTATGAGCCTTCGTAGCTCAGTGGTTAGAGCACTGGTCTAGTAAACCAGGGTCGAGAGTTCAATTCTCTCCGAAGGCAACTTTTTTCCATAGGAAATTTTATTTTCTTGACATGAAATAATAATAATCCGAAATGTCATTTGACACTCGTTTTGAAAATTAAAACACCACAAATACAGATTTTTGTCACAACTCGCTTATTCGACATGTTTGATTATTATCTTTTTATTATTATGGTTGTTTTTAGACAAACTCTATTTTCAAACAAAAAAATGTATCTTAAAGAAAAACATTTAGATTTTCTATTATTTTTTCTATATATAGTGAATATAGAATAATATCGATATTTTAATGATCATTATTATGGTTTCTTTAACTCGATTATTAACTAGAACTTTCAAGTTAACATGATAATCACTGTGTAGACAATCATTTGATATTGATTATTATATTAATTAATATGTTAAATCTTTGATGAAATATTAATTTCAATTATGAAAAAACATCTGCAAAATTATGAGCCTTCGTAGCTCAGTGGTTAGAGCACTGGTCTAGTAAACCAGGGGTCGAGAGTTCAATTCTCTCCGAAGGCAACTTTTTTCCATAGGAAATTTTTTTCTTGACATGAAATAATAATAATCCGAAATGTCATTTGACACTCGTTTTGAAAATTAAAACACCACAAATACAGATTTTTGTCACAACTCGCTTATTCGACATGTTTGATTATTATCTTTTTATTATTATGGTTGTTTTTAGACAAACTCTATTTTCAAACAAAAAAAATGTATCTTAAAGAAAAACATTTAGATTTTCTATTATTTTTTCTATATATAGTGAATATAGAATAATATCGATATTTTAATGATCATTATTATGGTTTCTTTAACTCGATTATTAACTAGAACTTTCAAGTTAACATGATAATCACTGTGTAGACAATCATTTGATATTGATTATTATATTAATTAATATGTTAAATCTTTGATGAAATATTAATTTCAATTATGAATAAAACATCTGCAAAATTATGAGCCTTCGTAGCTCAGTGGTTAGAGCACTGGTCTAGTAAACCAGGGGTCGAGAGTTCAATTCTCTCCGAAGGCAACTTTTTTCCATAGGAAATTTTATTTTCTTGACATGAAATAATAATAATCCGAAATGTCATTTGACACTCGTTTTGAAAATTAAAACACCACAAATACAGATTTTTGTCACAACTCGCTTATTCGACATGTTTGATTATTATCTTTTTATTATTATGGTTGTTTTTAGACAAACTCTATTTTCAAACAAAAAAAATGTATCTTAAAGAAAAACATTTAGATTTTCTATTATTTTTCTATATATAGTGAATATAGAATAATATCGATATTTTAATGATCATTATTATGGTTTCTTTAACTCGATTTAACTAGAACTTTCAAGTTAACATGATAATCACTGTGTAGACAATCATTTGATATTGATTATTATATTAATTAATATGTTAAATCTTTGATGAAATATTAATTTCAATTATGAATAAAACATCTGCAAAATTATGAGCCTTCGTAGCTCAGTGGTTAGAGCACTGGTCTAGTAAACCAGGGGTCGAGAGTTCAATTCTCTCCGAAGGCAACTTTTTCCATAGGAAATTTTATTTTCTTGACATGAAATAATAATAATCCGAAATGTCATTTGACACTCGTTTTGAAAATTAAAACACCACAAATACAGATTTTTGTCACAACTCGCTTATTCGACATGTTTGATTATTATCTTTTTATTATTATGGTTGTTTTTAGACAAACTCTATTTTCAAACAAAAAAAATGTATCTTAAAGAAAAACATTTAGATTTTCTATTATTTTTTCTATATATAGTGAATATAGAATAATATCGATATTTTAATGATCATTATTATGGTTTCTTTAACTCGATTATTAACTAGAACTTTCAAGTTAACATGATAATCACTGTGTAGACAATCATTTGATATTGATTATTATATTAATTAATATGTTAAATCTTTGATGAAATATTAATTTCAATTATGAAAAACATCTGCAAAATTATGAGCCTTCGTAGCTCAGTGGTTAGAGCACTGGTCTAGTAAACCAGGGGTCGAGAGTTCAATTCTCTCCGAAGGCAACTTTTTTCCATAGGAAATTTTATTTTCTTGACATGAAATAATAATAATCCGAAATGTCATTTGACACTCGTTTTGAAAATTAAAAACACCACAAATACAGATTTTTGTCACAACTCGCTTATTCGACATGTTTGATTATTATCTTTTTATTATTATGGTTGTTTTTAGACAAACTCTATTTTCAAACAAAAAAAATGTATCTTAAAGAAAAACATTTAGATTTTCTATTATTTTTTCTATATATAGTGAATATAGAATAATATCGATATTTTAATGATCATTATTATGGTTTCTTTAACTCGATTATTAACTAGAACTTTCAAGTTAACATGATAATCACTGTGTAGACCATCATTTGATATTGATTATTTATTAATTATGTTAAATCTTTGATGAAATTTAATTTCAATTATGAATAAAACATCTGCAAAATTATGAGCCTTCGTAGCTCAGTGGTTAGAGCACTGGTCTAGTAAACCAGGGGTCGAGAGTTCAATTCTCTCCGAAGGCAACTTTTTTCCATAGGAAATTTTATTTTCTTGACATGAAATAATAATAATCCGAAATGTCATTTGACACTCGTTTTGAAAATTAAAACACCACAAATACAGATTTTTGTCACAACTCGCTTATTCGACATGTTTGATTATTATCTTTTTATTATTATGGTTGTTTTAGACAAACTCTATTTTCAAACAAAAAAAATGTATCTTAAAGAAAAACATTTAGATTTTCTATTTTTTTTCTATATATAGTGAATATAGAATAATATCGATATTTTAATGATCATTATTATGGTTTCTTTAACTCGATTATTAACTAGAACTTTCAAGTTAACATGATAATCACTGTGTAGACAATCATTTGATATTGATTATTATATTAATTAATTGTTAAATCTTTGATGAAATATTAATTTCAATTATGAATAAAACATCTGCAAAATTATGAGCCTTCGTAGCTCAGTGGTTAGAGCACTGGTCTAGTAAACCAGGGGTCGAGAGTTCAATTCTCTCCGAAGGCAACTTTTTTCCATAGGAAATTTTATTTTCTTGACATGAAATAATAATAATCCGAAAATGTCATTTGACACTCGTTTTGAAAATTAAAACACCACAAATACAGATTTTTGTCACAACTCGCTTATTCGACATGTTTGATTATTATCTTTTTATTATTATGGTTGTTTTTAGAAAAACTCTATTTTCAAACAAAAAATGTATCTTAAAGAAAAACATTTAGATTTTCTATTATTTTTTCTATATATAGTGAATATAGAATAATATCGATATTTTAATGATCATTATTATGGTTTCTTTAACTCGATTATTAACTAGAACTTTCAAGTTAACATGATAATCACTGTGTAGACATCATTTGATATTGATTATTATATTAATTATGTTAAATCTTTGATGAAATATTAATTTCAATTATGAATAAAACATCTGCAAAATTATGAGCCTTCGTAGCTCAGTGGTAGAGCACTGGTCTAGTAAACCAGGGGTCGAGAGTTCAATTCTCTCCGAAGGCAACTTTTTTCCATAGGAAATTTTATTTTCTTGACATGAAATAATAATAATCCGAAATGTCATTTGACACTCGTTTTGAAAATTAAAACACCACAAATACAGATTTTTGTCACAACTCGCTTATTCGACATGTTTGATTATTATCTTTTATTATTATGGTTGTTTTTAGAAAACTCTATTTTCAAACAAAAAAATGTATCTTAAAGAAAAACATTTAGATTTTCTATTATTTTTCTATATATAGTGAATATAGAATAATATCGATATTTTAATGATCATTATTATGGTTTCTTTAACTCGATTATTAACTAGAACTTTCAAGTTAACATGATAATCACTGTGTAGACAATCATTTGATATTGATTATTATATTAATTAATATGTTAAATCTTTGATGAAATATTAATTTCAATTATGAATAAAACATCTGCAAAATTATGAGCCTTCGTAGCTCAGTGGTTAGAGCACTGGTCTAGTAAACCAGGGGTCGAGAGTTCAATTCTCTCCGAAGGCAACTTTTTTCCATAGGAAATTTTATTTTCTTGACATGAAATAATAATAATCCGAAATGTCATTTGACACTCGTTTTGAAAATTAAAACACCACAAATACAGATTTTGTCACAACTCGCTTATTCGACATGTTTGATTATTATCTTTTTATTATTATGGTTGTTTTTAGAAAACTCTATTTTCAAACAAAAAAAATGTATCTTAAAGAAAAACATTTAGATTTTCTATTATTTTTCTATATATAGTGAATATAGAATAATATCGATATTTTAATGATCATTATTATGGTTTCTTTAACTCGATTATTAACTAGAACTTTCAAGTTAACATGATAATCACTGTGTAGACAATCATTTGATATTGATTATTATATTAATTAATATGTTAAATCTTTGATGAAATATTAATTTCAATTATGAATAAAACATCTACAAAATTATGAGCCTTCGTAGCTCAGTGGTTAGAGCACTGGTCTAGTAAACCAGGGTCGAGAGTTCAATTCTCTCCGAAGGCAACTTTTTTCCATAGGAAATTTTATTTTCTTGACATGAAATAATAATAATCCGAAATGTCATTTGACACTCGTTTTGAAAATTAAAACCCACAAATACAGATTTTTGTCACAACTCGCTTATTCGACATGTTTGATTATTATCTTTTTATTATTATGGTTGTTTTTAGACAAAACTCTATTTTCAAACAAAAAAATGTATCTTAAAGAAAAACATTTAGATTTTCTATTATTTTTTCTATATATAGTGAATATAGAATAATATCGATATTTTAATGATCATTATTATGGTTTCTTTAACTCGATTATTAACTAGAACTTTCAAGTTAACATGATAATCACTGTGTAGACAATCATTTGATATTGATTATTATATTAATTAATATGTTAAATCTTTGATGAAATATTAATTTCAATTATGAATAAAACATCTGCAAAATTATGAGCCTTCGTAGCTCAGTGGTTAGAGCACTGGTCTAGTAAACCAGGGGTCGAGAGTTCAATTCTCTCCGAAGGCAACTTTTTTCCATAGGAAATTTTATTTTCTTGACATGAAATAATAATAATCCGAAATGTCATTTGACACTCGTTTTGAAAATTAAAACACCACAAATACAGATTTTTGTCACAACTCGCTTATTCGACATGTTTGATTATTATCTTTTTATTATTATGGTTGTTTTTAGACAAACTCTATTTTCAAACAAAAAAAATGTATCTTAAAGAAAAACATTTAGATTTTCTATTATTTTTCTATATATAGTGAATATAGAATAATATCGATATTTTAATGATCATTATTATGGTTTCTTTAACTCGATTATTAACTAGAACTTTCAAGTTAACATGATAATCACTGTGTAGACAATCATTTGATATTGATTATTATATTAATTAATATGTTAAATCTTTGATGAAATATTAATTTCAATTATGAATAAAACATCTGCAAAATTATGAGCCTTCGTAGCTCAGTGGTTAGAGCACTGGTCTAGTAAACCAGGGTCGAGAGTTCAATTCTCTCCGAAGGCAACTTTTTTCCATAGGAAATTTTATTTTCTTGACATGAAATAATAATATCCGAAATGTCATTTGACACTCGTTTTGAAAATTAAAACACCACAAATACAGATTTTTGTCACAACTCGCTTATTCGACATGTTTGATTATTATCTTTTTATTATTATGGTTGTTTTTAGACAAACTCTATTTTCAAACAAAAAAAATGTATCTTAAAGAAAAACATTTAGATTTTCTATTATTTTTTCTATATATAGTGAATATAGAATAATATCGATATTTTAATGATCATTATTATGGTTTCTTTAACTCGATTATTAACTAGAACTTTCAAGTTAACATGATAATCACTGTGTAGACAATCATTTGATATTGATTATTATATTAATTAATATGTTAAATCTTTGATGAAATATTAATTTCAATTATGAATAAAACATCTGCAAAATTATGAGCCTTCGTAGCTCAGTGGTTAGAGCACTGGTCTAGTAAACCAGGGGTCGAGAGTTCAATTCTCTCCGAAGGCAACTTTTTTCCATAGGAAATTTTATTTTCTTGACATGAAATAATAATAATCCGAAATGTCATTTGACACTCGTTTTGAAAATTAAAACACCACAAATACAGATTTTTGTCACAACTCGCTTATTCGACATGTTTGATTATTATCTTTTTATTATTGGTTGTTTTTAGAAAACTCTATTTTCAAACAAAAAAAATGTATCTTAAAGAAAAACATTTAGATTTTCTATTATTTTTCTATATATAGTGAATATAGAATAATATCGATATTTTAATGATCATTATTATGGTTTCTTTAACTCGATTATTAACTAGAACTTTCAAGTTAACATGATAATCACTGTGTAGACAATCATTTGATATTGATTATTATATTAATTAATATGTTAAATCTTTGATGAAATATTAATTTCAATTATGAATAAAACATCTGCAAAATTATGAGCCTTCGTAGCTCAGTGGTTAGAGCACTGGTCTAGTAAACCAGGGTCGAGAGTTCAATTCTCTCCGAAGGCAACTTTTTTCCATAGGAAATTTTATTTTCTTGACATGAAATAATAATAATCCGAAATGTCATTTGACACTCGTTTTGAAAATTAAAACACCACAAATACAGATTTTTGTCACAACTCGCTTATTCGACATGTTTGATTATTATCTTTTTATTATTATGGTTGTTTTTAGACAAACTCTATTTCAAACAAAAAAAATGTATCTTAAAGAAAAACATTTAGATTTTCTATTATTTTCTATATATAGTGAATATAGAATAATATCGATATTTTAATGATCATTATTATGGTTTCTTTAACTCGATTATTAACTAGAACTTTCAAGTTAACATGATAATCACTGTGTAGACATCATTTGATATTGATTATTATATTAATTAATATGTTAAATCTTTGATGAAATATTAATTTCAATTATGAATAAAACATCTACAAAATTATGAGCCTTCGTAGCTCAGTGGTTAGAGCACTGGTCTAGTAAACCAGGGGTCGAGAGTTCAATTCTCCGAAGGCAACTTTTTTCCATAGGAAATTTTATTTTCTTGACATGAAATAATAATAATCCGAAATGTCATTTGACACTCGTTTTGAAAATTAAAACACCACAAATACAGATTTTGTCACAACTCGCTTATTCGACATGTTTGATTATTATCTTTTTATTATTATGGTTGTTTTTAGAAAACTCTATTTTCAAACAAAAAAAATGTATCTTAAAGAAAAACATTTAGATTTTCTATTATTTTTTCTATATATAGTGAATATAGAATAATATCGATATTTTAATGATCATTATTATGGTTTCTTTAACTCGATTATTAACTAGAACTTTCAAGTTAACATGATAATCACTGTGTAGACAATCATTTGATATTGATTATTATATTAATTAATATGTTAAATCTTTGATGAAATATTAATTTCAATTATGAATAAAACATCTACAAAATTATGAGCCTTCGTAGCTCAGTGGTTAGAGCACTGGTCTAGTAAACCAGGGGTCGAGAGTTCAATTCTCTCCGAAGGCAACTTTTTTTCCATAGGAAATTTTATTTTCTTGACATGAATAATAATAATCCGAAATGTCATTTGACACTCGTTTTGAAAATTAAAACACCACAAATACAGATTTTTGTCACAACTCGCTTATTCGACATGTTTGATTATTATTTTTTATTATTATGGTTGTTTTTAGACAAACTCTATTTTCAAACAAAAAAAATGTATCTTAAAGAAAAACATTTAGATTTTCTATTATTTTTTCTATATATAGTGAATATAGAATAATATCGATATTTTAATGATCATTATTATGGTTTCTTTAACTCGATTATTAACTAGAACTTTCAAGTTAACATGATAATCACTGTGTAGACCATCATTTGATATTGATTATTATATTAATTATATGTTAAATCTTTGATGAAATATTAATTTCAATTATGAATAAACATCTACAAAATTATGAGCCTTCGTAGCTCAGTGGTTAGAGCACTGGTCTAGTAAACCAGGGGTCGAGAGTTCAATTCTCTCCGAAGGCAACTTTTTTCCATAGGAAATTTTATTTCTTGACATGAAAATAATAATCCGAAATGTCATTTGACACTCGTTTTGAAAATTAAAACACCACAAATACAGATTTTTGTCACAACTCGCTTATTCGACATGTTTGATTATTATCTTTTTATTATTATGGTTGTTTTTAGACAAACTCTATTTTCAAACAAAAAAAATGTATCTTAAAGAAAAACATTTAGATTTTCTATTATTTTTCTTATATAGTGAATATAGAATAATATCGATATTTTAATGATCATCATATTATGGTTTCTTTAACTCGATTATTAACTAGAACTTTCAAGTTAACATGATAATCACTGTGTAGACAATCATTTGATATTGATTATTATATTAATTATATGTTAAATCTTTGATGAAATATTAATTTCAATTATGAATAAAACATCTAAAATTATGAGCCTTCGTAGCTCAGTGGTTAGAGCACTGGTCTAGTAAACCAGGGGTCGAGAGTTCAATTCTCTCCGAAGGCAACTTTTTTCCATAGGAAATTTATTTTCTTGACATGAAATAATAATAATCCGAAATGTCATTTGACACTCGTTTTGAAAATTAAAACACCACAAATACAGATTTTTGTCACAACTCGCTTATTCGACATGTTTGATTATTATCTTTTATTATTATGGTTGTTTTTAGACAAACTCTATTTTCAAACAAAAAAATGTATCTTAAAGAAAAACATTTAGATTTTCTATTATTTTTCTATATATAGTGAATATAGAATAATATCGATATTTTAATGATCATTATTATGGTTTCTTTAACTCGATTATTAACTAGAACTTTCAAGTTAACATGATAATCACTGTGTAGACAATCATTTGATATTGATTATTATATTAATTATATGTTAAATCTTTGATGAAATATTAATTTCAATTATGAATAAAACATCTACAAAATTATGAGCCTTCGTAGCTCAGTGGTTAGAGCACTGGTCTAGTAAACCAGGGGTCGAGAGTTCAATTCTCCGAAGGCAACTTTTTTCCATAGGAAATTTTATTTTCTTGACATGAAATAATAATAATCCGAAATGTCATTTGACACTCGTTTTGAAAATTAAACACCACAAATACAGATTTTTGTCACAACTCGCTTATTCGACATGTTTGATTATTATCTTTTTATTATTATGGTTTGTTAGAAAACTCTATTTTCAAACAAAAAAAATGTATCTTAAAGAAAACATTTAGATTTTCTATTATTTTTTCTATATATAGTGAATATAGAATAATATCGATATTTTAATGATCATTATTATGGTTTCTTTAACTCGATTATTAACTAGAACTTTCAAGTTAACATGATAATCACTGTGTAGACAATCATTTGATATTGATTATTATATTAATTAATATGTTAAATCTTTGATGAAATATTAATTTCAATTATGAATAAACATCTGCAAAATTATGAGCCTTCGTAGCTCAGTGGTTAGAGCACTGGTCTAGTAAACCAGGGGTCGAGAGTTCAATTCTCTCCGAAGGCAACTTTTTCCATAGGAAATTTTTATTTTCTTGACATGAAATAATAATAATCCGAAATGTCATTTGACACTCGTTTTGAAAATTAAAACACCACAAATACAGATTTTTGTCACAACTCGCTTATTCGACATGTTTGATTATTATCTTTTTATTATTATGGTTTTTTTAGACAAACTCT
>JACMZG010000984.1:0-13175 GCA_018340805.1 Microvelia longipes
TTAGAAAATAACAAATTACAATTCAATCATAAACGTTATTCATATCTCAATTAAAGAATGTTACTTGAAATTTTTTTGCGCTTATAATCAATAGAAAATTCCTACAAAACGACTTGTTTTTCTGGATTATATTTAAGAGAAAACTTGATTATATATAAATTTTTTTCAACTACATAAGCGTATTGAAATTTCAAATCATTTCAGAAAATATTTATTCAATGTTATTTTAATAAAAAATAACAAAATTTATACGCCCCCGGTGGGCTCGAACCACCAACCTTTCGGTTAACAGCCGAACGCGCTAACCAATTGCGCCACGGAGGCTTCTATTTTTTTATATTTTTTTCAAAATTCATTAAATATATTATTTCAAATAAAATTTCTAAACTTGATTATGAAAATCATTTAGAAAATACAAATACAATTCAATCATAAACGTTATTCATATCTCAATTAAAGAATGTTACTTGAAATTTTTTGCGCTTATAATCAATAGAAAATTCCTACAAAACGACTTGTTTTCTGGATTATATTAAGAGAAAACTTGATTATATATAAATTTTTTTTCAACTACATAAGCGTATTGAAATTTCAAATCATTTCAGAAAATATTATTCAATGTTATTTTAATAAAAAATAACAAAATTTATACGCCCCCGGGTGGGCTCGAACCACCAACCTTTCGGTTAACAGCCGAACGCGCTAACCAATTGCGCCACGGAGGCTTTCTATTTTTTTATATTTTTTTTCAAAATTCATTAAATATATATTATTTCAAATAAAATTTCTAAACTTGATTATGAAAATCATTAGAAAATACAAATTTACAATTCAATCATAAACGTTATTCATATCTCAATTAAAGAATGTTACTTGAAATTTTTTGCGCTTATAATAAATAGAAAATTCCTACAAAACGACTTGTTTTCTGGATTATATTTAAGAGAAAACTTGATTATATATAAATTTTTTTCAACTACATAAGCCGTATTGAAATTTCAATCATTTCAGAAAATATTTATTCAATGTTATTTTAATAAAAAATAACAAATTTATACGCCCCCGGTGGGCTCGAACCACCAACCTTTCGGTTAACACCGAACGCGCTAACCAATTGCGCCACGGAGGCTTCTATTTTTTTATATTTTTTTCAAAATTCATTAAATATATTTATTTCAAATAAAATTTCTAAACTTGATTATGAAAATCATTTAGAAAATAACAAATTACAATCAATCATAAACGTTATTCATATCTCAATTAAAGAATGTTACTGAAATTTTTTGCGCTTATATCAATAGAAAATTCCTACAAAACGACTTGTTTCTGGATTATATTTAAGAGAAAACTGATTATATATAAATTTTTTCAACTACATAAGCATATTGAAATTTCAAATCATTTCAGAAATATTTATTCAATGTTATTTTAATAAAAAATAACAAAATTTATACGCCCCCGGTGGGCTTCGAACCACCAACCTTTCGGTTAACAGCCGAACGCGCTAACCAATTGCGCGCCACGGAGGCTTCTATTTTTTTATATTTTTTTCAAAATTCATTAAATATATTATTTCAAATAAAATTCTAAACTTGATTATGAAAATCATTTAGAAAATACAAATTACAATTCAATCATAAACGTTATTCATATCTCAATTAAAGAATGTTACTTGAATTTTTTTGCGCTTATAATCAATAGAAAATTCCTACAAAACGACTTGTTTTCTGGATTATATTTAAGAGAAAACTTGATTATATATAAATTTTTTTCAAACTACATAAGCATATTGAAATTTCAAATCATTTCAGAAAATATTTATTCAATGTTATTTTAATAAAAAATAACAAAATTTATATACGCCCCGGGTGGCTCGAACCACCAACCTTTCGGTTAACAGCCGAACGCGCTAACCAATTGCGCCACGGAGGCTTCTATTTTTTTATATTTTTTCAAAATTCATTAAATATATTATTTCAAATAAAATTTCTAAACTTGATTATGAAAATCATTTAAATAACAAATTACAATTCAATCATAACGTTATTCATATCTCAATTAAAGAATGTTACTTGAAATTTTTGCGCTTATATCAATAGAAAATTCCTACAAAACGACTTGTTTTCTGGATTATATTTTAAGAGAAAACTTGATTATATATAAATTTTTTCAACTAACATAAGCCATATTGAAATTTCAAATCATTTCAGAAAATATTTATTCAATGTTATTTTAATAAAAATAAAACAAAATTTATACGCCCCCGGGTGGGCTCGAACCACCAACCTTTCGGTTAACAGCCGAACGCGCTAACCAATTGCGCCACGGAGGCTTCTATTTTTTTATATTTTTTCAAATTCATAAATATATTATTTCAAAATAAAATTTCTAAACTTGATTATGAAAATCATTTAGAAAATAACAATTACAATTCAATCATAAACGTTATTCATATCTCAATTAAAGAATGTTACTTGAAATTTTTTGCGCTTATAATCAATAGAAAATTCCTACAAAACGACTTGTTTTCTGGATTATATTTAAGAGAAAACTTGATTATATATAAATTTTTTTCAACTACATAAGCATATTGAAATTTCAAATCATTTCAGAAAATATTTATTCAATGTTATTTAATAAAAATAACAAATTTATACGCCCCGGTGGGCGAACCACCAACCTTTCGGTTAACAGCCGAACGCGCTAACCAATTGCGCCACGGAGGCTTCTATTTTTTTATATTTTTTTCAAAATTCATTAAATATATTATTTCAAATAATTTCTAAACTTGATTATGAAAATCATTTAGAAAATGACAAATTACAAATTCAATCATAACGTTATTCATATCTCATTAAAGAATGTTACTTGAAATTTTGCGCTTATAATCAATAGAAAATTCCTACAAAACGACTTGTTTTCTGGATTATATTTAAGAGAAAACTTGATTATATATAAATTTTTTTCAACTACATAAGCATATTGAAATTTCAAATCATTTCAGAAAATATTTATTCAATGTTATTTTAATAAAAAATAACAAAATTTATACGCCCCGGGTGGCTCGAACCACCAACCTTTCGGTTAACAGCCGAACGCGCTAACCAATTGCGCCACGGAGGCTTCTATTTTTTTATATTTTTTTTCAAAATTCATTAAATATATTATTTCAAATAAAATTTCTAAACTTGATTATGAAAATCATTTAGAAAATGACAAATTACAATTCAATCATAAACGTTATTCATATCTCAATTAAAGAATGTTTACTTGAAATTTTTTGCGCTTATAATCAATAGAAAATTCCTAAAAAACGACTTGTTTCTGGATTATATTTAAGAGAAAACTTGATTATATATAAATTTTTTTCAACTACATAAGCGTATTGAAATTTCAAATCATTTCAGAAATATTTATTCAATGTTATTTTAATAAAAAATAACAAAATTTATACGCCCCCGGGTGGCTCGAACCACCAACCTTTCGGTTAACAGCCGAACGCGCTAACCAATTGCGCCACGGAGGCTTCTATTTTTTTTATATTTTTTCAAATTCATTAAATATATTATTTCAAAATAAAATTTCTAAACTTGATTATGAAAATCATTTAGAAAATAACAAATTACAATTCAATCATAAACGTTATTCATATCTCAATTAAAAGAATGTTACTTGAAATTTTTTGCGCTTATAATCAATAGAAAATTCCTACAAAACGACTTGTTTTCTGGATTATATTTAAGAGAAAACTTGATTATATATAAATTTTTTTCAACTACATAAGCGTATTGAAATTTCAAATCATTTCAGAAAAATATTTATTCAATGTTATTTTAATAAAAAAACAAAATTTATACGCCCCGGGTGGGCTCGAACCACCAACCTTTCGGTTAACAGCCGAACGCGCTAACCAATTGCGCCACGGAGGCTTCTATTTTTTTATATTTTTTTCAAAATTCATTAAATATATTATTTCAAATAAAATTTCTAAACTTGATTATGAAAATCATTTAGAAAATAACAAATTACAATTCAATCATAAACGTTATTCATATCTCAATTAAAGAATGTTACTTGAAATTTTTTGCGCTTATAATCAATAGAAAATTCCTACAAAACGACTTGTTTTCTGGATTATATTTAAGAGAAAACTTGATTATATATAAATTTTTTTCAACTACATAAGCGTATTGAAATTTCAAATCATTTCAGAAAATATTTATTCAATGTTATTTTAATAAAAAATAACAAAATTTATACGCCCCCGGGTGGGCTCGAACCACCAACCTTTCGGTTAACAGCCGAACGCGCTAACCAATTGCGCCACGGAGGCTTCTATTTTTTTTATTTTTTTTCAAAATTCATTAAAATATATTATTTCAAATAAAAATTTCTAAACTTGATTATGAAAATCATTTAGAAAATAACAAATTACAATTCAATCATAAACGTTATTCATATCTCAATTAAAGAATGTTACTTGAAATTTTTTGCGCTTATAATCAATAGAAAATTCCTACAAACGACTTGTTTTCTGGATTATATTTAAGAGAAAACTTGATTATATATAAATTTTTTTCAACTACATAAGCGTATTGAAATTTCAAATCATTTCAGAAAATTTATTCAATGTTATTTTAATAAAAAATAACAAAATTTATACGCCCCCGGGTGGGCTCGAACCACCAACCTTTCGGTTAACAGCCGAACGCGCTAACCAATTGCGCCACGGAGGCTTCTATTTTTATATTTTTTCAAAATTCATTAAATATATTATTTCAAATAAAATTTCTAAACTTGATTATGAAAATCATTTAGAAAATGACAAATTACAATTCAATCATAAACGTTATTCATATCTCAATTAAAGAATGTTACTTGAAATTTTTTGCGCTTATATCAATAGAAAATTCCTAAAACGACTTGTTTTCTGGATTATATTTAAGAGAAAACTTGATTATATATAAATTTTTTTCAACTACATAAGCGTATTGAAATTTCAAATCATTTCAGAAAATATTTATTCAATGTTATTTAATAAAAAATAACAAAATTTATACGCCCCGGGTGGGCTCGAACCACCAACCTTTTCGTTAACAGCCGAACGCGCTAACCAATTGCGCCACGGAGGCTTCTATTTTTTTATATTTTTTTCAAAATTCATTAAATATATTATTTCAAATAAAATTTCTAAACTTGATTATGAAAATCATTTAGAAAATAACAAATTACAATTCAATCATAAACGTTATTCATATCTCAATTAAAGAATGTTACTTGAAATTTTTTTGCGCTTATAATCAATAGAAAATTCCTACAAAACGACTTGTTTTCTGGATTATATTTAAGAGAAAACTTGATTATATATAAATTTTTTTCAACTACATAAGCGTATTGAAATTTCAAATCATTTCAGAAAATATTTATTCAATGTTATTTTAAAAAATAACAAATTTATACGCCCCGGGTGGGCTCGAACCACCAACCTTTCGGTTATTTATACAACTACGCCAAATCATTTCAGAAAATATTTATTCAATGTTATTTTAATAAAAAATAACAAAATTTATACGCCCCCGGTGGGCTCGAACCACCAACCTTTCGGTTAACAGCCGAACGCGCTAACCAATTGCGCCACGGAGGCTTCTATTTTTTATATTTTTTTCAAAAATTCATTAAATATATTTTTCAAATAAAATTTCTAAACTTGATTATGAAAATCATTTAGAAAATAACAAATTACAATTCAATCATAAACGTTATTCATATCTCATTAAAGAATGTTACTTGAAATTTTTTGCGCTTATAATCAATAGAAAATTCCTACAAAACGACTTGTTTCTGGATTATATTTAAGAGAAAACTTGATTATATATAAATTTTTTTCAACTACATAAGCGTATTGAAATTTCAAATCATTTCAGAAAAATATTTATTCAATGTTATTTAATAAAAAATAACAAAATTTATACGCCCCGGGTGGGCTCGAACCACCAACCTTTCGGTTAACAGCCGAACGCGCTAACCAATTGCGCCACGGAGGCTTCTATTTTTTTATATTTTTTTTCAAAAATTCATTAAATATATTATTTCAAATAAAATTTCTAAACTTGATTATGAAAATCATTTAGAAAATAAACAAATTACAATTCAATCATAAACGTTATTCATATCTCAATTAAAGAATGTACTTGAAATTTTTTTTGCGCTTATAATCAATAGAAAATTCCTACAAACGACTTGTTTTCTGGATTATATTTAAAGAGAAAACTTGATTATATATAAATTTTTTTCAACTACATAAGCGTATTGAAATTTCAAATCATTCAGAAAATATTTATTCAATGTTATTTTATAAAAAAATAACAAAATTTATACGCCCCCGGGTGGGCTCGAACCACCAACCTTCGGTTAACAGCCGAACGCGCTAACCAATTGCGCCACGGAGGCTTCTATTTTTTTATATTTTTTTCAAAATTCATTAAATATATATTTCAAATAAAATTTCTAAACTTGATTATGAAAATCATTTAGAAAATGACAAATTACAATTCAATCATAAACGTTATTCATATCTCAATTAAAGAATGTTACTTGAAATTTTTTTGCGCTTATAATCAATAAAATTCCTACAAAACGACTTGTTTTCTGGATTATATTTAAGAGAAAACTTGATTATATATAAATTTTTTTCAACTACATAAGCGTATTGAAATTTCAAATCATTTCAGAAAATATTTATTCAATGTTATTTTTAATAAAAAATAACAAAATTTATACGCCCCCGGTGGGCTCGAACCACCAACCTTTCGGTAACAGCCGAACGCGCTAACCAATTGCGCCACGGAGGCTTCTATTTTTTTATATTTTTTTCAAAATTCATTAAATATATTTATTTCAAATAAAATTTCTAAACTTGATTATGAAAATCATTTAGAAAATAACAAATTACAATTCAATCATAAACGTTATTCATATCTCAATTAAAGAATGTTACTTGAATTTTTTGCGCTTATATCAATAGAAATTCCTACAAAACGACTTGTTTTCTGGATTATATTTAAGAGAAAAACTTGATTATATATAAATTTTTTTCAACTACATAAGCGTATTGAAATTTCAAATCATTTCAGAAAATATTTATTCAATGTTATTTTAATAAAAAATAACAAAATTTATACGCCCCCGGGTGGGCTCGAACCACCAACCTTTCGGTTAACAGCCGAACGCGCTAACCAATTGCGCCACGGAGGCTTCTATTTTTTTATATTTTTTTCAAAATTCATTAAAATATTATTTCAAATAAAATTTCTAAACTTGATTATGAAAATCATTTAGAAAATAACAAATTACAATTCAATCATAAACGTTATTCATATCTCAATTAAAGAATGTTACTTGAAATTTTTGCGCTTATAATCAATAGAAAATTCCTACAAAACGACTTGTTTTCTGGATTATATTTAAGAGAAAACTTGATTATATATAAATTTTTTTCAAACTACATAAGCGTATTGAAATTTCAAATCATTTCAGAAAATATTTATTCAATGTTATTTAATAAAAAATAACAAAATTTATACGCCCCCGGGTGGGCTCGAACCACCAACCTTTCGGTTAACAGCCGAACGCGCTAACCAATTTATTCAGTTATATTTAAGGAATATTTATTCAATGTTATTTTTAATAAAAAAAACAAATTTATACGCCCCCGGGTGGGCTCGAACCACCAACCTTTCGTTAACAGCCGAACGCGCTAACCAATTGCGCCACGGAGGCTTCTATTTTTTTATTTTTTTTCAAAATTCATTAAATATATTATTTCAAATAAAATTTCTAAACTTTGATTATGAAAATCATTAGAAAATAACAAATTACAATTCAATCATAAACGTTATTCATATCTCAATTAAAGAATGTTACTTGAAATTTTTTGCGCTTATAATCAATAGAAAATTCCTACAAAACGACTTGTTTTCTGGATTATATTTAAGAGAAAACTTGATTATATATAAATTTTTTTCAACTACATAAGCGTATTGAAATTTCAAATCATTTCAGAAAATATTTATTCAATGTTATTTTAATAAAAATAACAAATTTATACGCCCCGGGTGGCTCGAACCACCAACCTTTCGGTTAACAGCCGAACGCGCTAACCAATTGCGCCACGGAGGCTTCTATTTTTTTATTTTTTTTCAAAATTCATTAAATATATATATTTCAAATAAAATTTCTAAACTTGATTATGAAAATCATTTAGAAAATAACAAATTACAATTCAATCATAAACGTTATTTATCTCAATTAAAGAATGTTACTTGAAATTTTTTGCGCTTATAATCAATAGAAAATTCCTACAAAACGACTTGTTTTCTGGATTATATTTAAGAGAAAACTTGATTATATATAAATTTTTTTTCAACTACATAAGCGTATTGAAATTTCAAATCATTTCAGAAAATATTTATTCAATGTTATTTTATAAAAAATAACAAAATTTATACGCCCCCGGGTGGGCTCGAACCACCAACCTTTCGGTTAACAGCCGAACGCGCTAACCAATTGCGCCACGGAGGCTTCTATTTTTTTATATTTTTTTCAAAATTCATTAAATATATTATTTCAAATAAAATTTCTAAACTTGATTATGAAAATCATTTAGAAAATACAAATTACAATTCAATCATAAACGTTATTCATATCTCAATTAAAGAATGTTACTTGAAATTTTTTGCGCTTATAATCAATAGAAAATTCCTACAAAACGACTTGTTTTCTGGATTATATTTAAGAGAAAACTTGATTATATATAAATTTTTTTCAAACTACATAAGCGTATTGAAATTTCAAATCATTTCAGAAAATATTTATTCAATGTTATTTTAATAAAAAATAACAAAATTTATACGCCCCCGGGTGGGCTCGAACCACCACACCTTTCGGTTAACAGCCGAACGCGCTAACCAATTGCGCCACGGAGGCTTCTATTTTTTTATATTTTTTTCAAAATTCATTAAATATATTATTTCAAATAAAATTTCTAAACTTGATTATGAAAATCATTTAGAAAATAACAAATTACAATTCAATCATAAACGTTATTCATATCTCAATTAAAGAATGTTACTTGAAATTTTTGCGCTTATAATCAATAGAAAATTCCTACAAAACGACTTGTTTTCTGGATTATATTTAAGAGAAAACTTGATTATATATAAATTTTTTTCAACTACATAAGCGTATTGAAATTTCAAATCATTTCAGAAAATATTTATTCAATGTTATTTTAATAAAAAATAACAAAATTTATACGCCCCCGGGTGGCTCGAACCACCAACCTTTCGGTTAACAGCCGAACGCGCTAACCAATTGCGCCACGGAGGCTTCTATTTTTTTATATTTTTTTCAAAATTCATTAAATATATTTATTTCAAATAAATTTCTAAACTTGATTATGAAAATCATTTAGAAAATGACAAATTACAATTCAATCATAAACGTTATTCATATCTCAATTAAAGAATGTTACTTGAAATTTTTTGCGCTTATAATCAATAGAAAATTCCTACAAAACGACTTGTTTTCTGGATTATATTTAAGAGAAAACTTGATTATATATAAATTTTTTTCAATACATAAGCGTATTGAAATTTCAAATCATTTCAGAAATATTTATTCAATGTTATTTTAATAAAAAATACAAAAATTTTATACGCCCCGGGGGCTCGAACCACCAACCTTTCGGTTAACAGCCGAACGCGCTAACCAATTGCGCCACGGAGGCTTCTATTTTTTTATATATTTTTTTCAAAATTCATTAAATATATTATTTCAAATAAAATTTCTAAACTTGATTATGAAAATCATTTAGAAAATGCAATTACAATTCAATCATAAACGTTATTCATATCTCAATTAAAGAATGTTACTTGAAATTTTTTGCGCTTATAATCAATAGAAAATTCCTACAAAACGACTTGTTTTCTGGATTATATTTAAGAGAAAACTTGATTATATATAAATTTTTTCAACTACATAAGCATATTGAAATTTCAAATCATTTCAGAAAATATTTATTCAATGTTATTTTAATAAAAAATAACAAAATTTATACGCCCCCGGGTGGGCTCGAACCACCAACCTTTCGGTTAACAGCCGAACGCGCTAACAATTGCGCACGAGGCTTCTATTTTTTATATTTTTTTCAAAATTCATTAAATATATTATTTCAAATAAAATTTCTAAACTATTATGAAAATCATTTAGAAAATGACAAATTACAATTCAATCATAAACGTTATTTCATATCTCAATTAAAGAATGTTACTTGAAATTTTTTTGCGCTTATAATCAATAGAAAATTCCTACAAAACGACTTGTTTTCTGATTATATTTAAGAGAAAACTTGATTATAATAAATTTTTTTCAACTACATAAGCGTATTGAAATTTCAAATCATTTCAGAAAATATTTATTCAATGTTATTTAATAAAAAATTAACAAAATTTATACGCCCCGGGTGGGCTCGAACCACCAACCTTTCGGTTAACAGCCGAACGCGCTAACCAATTGCGCCACGGAGGGCTTCTATTTTTTTAATATTTTTTTCAAATTCATTAAATATATTATTTTCAAATAAAATTTCTAAACTTGATTATGAAAATCATTTAGAAAATACAAATTACAATTCAATCATAAACGTTATTCATATCTCAATTAAAGAATGTTACTTTGAAACTTTTTTGCGCTTATAATCAATAGAAAATTCCTACAAAAACGACTTGTTTTCTGATTATATTTAAGAGAAAACTTGATTATATATAAATTTTTTTCAACTACATAAGCGTATTGAATTTCAATCATTTCAGAAAATATTTATCAATGTTATTTTAATAAAAAATTAACAAAATTTATACGCCCGGGTGGGCTCGAACCACCAACCTTCGGTTAACAGCCGAACGCGCTAACCAATTGCGCCACGGAGGCTTCTATTTTTTTATATTTTTTTCAAAATTCATTAAATATATTATTTCAAATAAAATTTCTAAACTTGATTATGAAAATCATTTAGAAAATACAAATTACAATTCAATCAATAAACGTTATTCATATCTCAATTAAAGAATGTTACTTGAAATTTTTTGCGCTTATAATCAATAGAAAATTCCTACAAAACGACTTGTTTTCTGGATTATATTTAAGAGAAAACTTGATTATATATAAATTTTTTTCAACTACATAAGCGTATTGAAATTTCAAATCATTTCAGAAATATTTTTTCAATGTTATTTAATAAAAAAATAACAAAATTTATACGCCCCCGGGTGGGCTCGAACCACAAACCTTTCGGTTAACAGCCGAACGCGCTAACCAATTGCGCCACGGAGGCTTCTATTTTTTTATATTTTTTCAAAATTTCATTAAATATATTATTTCAAATAAAATTTCTAAACTTGATTATGAAAATCATTTAGAAAATAACAAATTACAATTCAATCATAAAACGTTATTCATATCTCAATTAAAGAATGTTACTTGAAATTTTTTTGCGCTTATAATCAATAGAAAAATTCCTACAAAACGACCTTGTTTTCTGGATTATATTTAGAGAAAACTTGATTATATATAAATTTTTTTCAACTACATAAGCGTATTGAAATTTCAAATCATTTCAGAAAATATTTATTCAATGTTATTTTAATAAAAAATAAACAAAATTATACGCCCCCGGGTGGGCTCGAACCACCAACCTTTCGGTTAACAGCCGAACGCGCTAACCAATTGCGCCACGGAGGCCTTCTATTTTTTATATTTTTTTTCAAATTCATTAAATATATTATTTCAAATAAAATTTCTAAACTTGATTATGAAAATCATTTAGAAAATACAAATTACAATTCAATCATAAACGTTATTCATATCTCAATTAAAGAATGTTACTTGAAATTTTTTGCGCTTATAATCAATAGAAATTCCTACAAAACGACTTGTTTTCTGGATTATATTTAAGAGAAAATTGATTATATATAAAATTTTTTTCAACTACATAAGCGTATTGAAATTTCAAATCATTTCAGAAAATATTTATTCAATGTTATTTTAATAAAAAATAACAAAATTTATACGCCCCCGGGTGGGCTCGAACCACCAACCTTTCGGTTAACAGCGAACGCGCTAACCAATTGCGCCACGGAGGCTTCTATTTTTTATATTTTTTTCAAAATTCATTAAATATATTATTTCCAAATAAAATTTCTAAACTTGATTATGAAAATCATTTAGAAAATACAAATTACAATTCAATCATAAACGTTATTCATATCTCAATTAAAGAATGTTACTTTGAATTTTTTGCGCTTATAATCAATAGAAAATTCCTACAAAACGACTTGTTTTCTGGATTATATTTAAGAGAAAACTTGATTATATATAAATTTTTTTCAACTACATAAGCGTATTGAAATTTCAAATCATTTCAGAAAATATTTATTCAATGTTATTTTAATAAAAAATAACAACAATGTATTTACGCCCCGGGTGGGTCGAACCACCAACCTTTTTTTTTTCTTATTTTTTTATTTTAGGTACAGCGAACGCGCTAACCAATTGCGCCACGGAGCTTCTATTTTTTTAATATTTTTTTCAAAATTCATTAAATATCTTTATTTCAAATAAAAATTTTTTAAACTTTGAATATGAAAATCATTTAGAAATAACATTACAATTCCAATCATAAACGTTATTCATACTTTCAATTAAAGAATGTGACTTGAATTTTTTGCGCTTATAATCCAATTGAAATTCTACAAAACGACTTGTTTTCTGGATTATATTTAAGAGAAAACTTGATTATATATAAATTTTTCAACTAATAGCGTACTTGAAATTTTCAAATCTATTCAGAAAATAATTTATTCATGTTTATTTTAATAAAAAATAACAAAAAATTTATTACGCCCCCGGGTGGGCTCGAACCACCAACCTTTCGGTTTAACAGCCGAACGCGCTACCAATTGCGCACGGGAGGCTTTATTTTTTTATATTTTTTTCAAAATTCATTAAATAGATTATTCAAATAAAATTTTCTAAATTGATTATGAAAATCATTTAGAAAATAACAAATTACAATTCAATTCAATAAACGTTATTCCATATCTCAATTAAAGAATGGT
>JACMZG010000985.1:9250-22421 GCA_018340805.1 Microvelia longipes
ATTTATGGATTGATGGATGATGGATTGATGGATTAAATTTTGATGGATTGACGGATTGATGGATATAGATTGATGGATTAAAGGATTATTTTATTGATGGACTTGATAGATTGATAGATTGATGGATTGATGATGGGATTGATGGATTGATAGATTGATGGATTATGGATTGAATAGATTGATGGATTATGATTGAATTTATGATGGACTGGTAGGATGATAGATTGATGGATTGATGGATTGATGGACTGATGGATTTGATGGATGAGAATTGATGGGATTAATTGGATTGATGGATTGATGGATTGATAATTGATGGAATTAAATTAATGGATTAATTATGGATGATGATTGGATTGATGGATTGATGGATTAATTTATTGATGGATTTGATGGATTGATGGATTGATGGATTGATGTTTGATAGATTGATGAATTGATGGGATTGATTGATTAATTAATTGATGGACTGATGGATTGATGGATTGAGAATTGATGGATTGATAAATTGATGGATTATTTATTGATGGATTGATGATTGATGGATTGATGGATTGAGAATTGATGATTGATTTGATGGATTAATTTATTGATGGATTGATGGATTGATGGATGATGTATTGATAGATTGATGAATTGATGATTTGATGGACTGATGGATTTATGGATTGAGAATTGATGGATTGATAAATTTGATGGATTATTTATTGATGGATTGATGATTGATGGATTGATGGATTGAATTGATGATTGATTGATTGATGAATTGATGGATTGATGGATTAATTTTATGATTGATTGATGGATTGATGGATTGATGGATTTGATGGAATGATGGATTGATGGATTGATGAATTGATGGATTGATGGATTTGATGGATTGATTGATTGATTTTATTTATTGATGGACTGGTAGGATTGATGGATTGATGATTGATAAATGATGGATTAATTTATTGATTGGATTGATGGATTGATGATTGGAGGATTGATGGATTGATGGATTGATGGGATTTGATGGATTGATGGATTGATGATGTTGATGATTGATGTATTGATGGATTTGATAAAAATTGATGGATTAATTATTGATGGATTGATGGATTGATGATGATGTATTGATTAGATTGATGAATTGATGGATTGATGGATTGATGGATTGAGAATTGATGGATTGATAAATTGATGATTGATTTATTGATGGATTGATGGATTGATGGATTTATGAAGGATTGATGGATTGATGGATTGATGTATTGATGGGAATTGATTGATTGATGAAATGATGGATTGATGGATGAATTTTTATTGATTTGGATTGATGGATTTGATGGATTGATGGATTGATGGATTGATGGATTGATGGATTGATGGATTGATGGATTGATGGATTGATGATTGATGGATTAATTTATTGATGGACTGGTAGATTGATAGATTGATGGATTGATGATTGATAAATTGATGGATTAATTTTTGATGATGGATTGATGGATTGATTGGATTGAGGATTGATGGATTGATGGATTGATGGATGATGGATTGATGGGATTGATGATTTGATGGATTGATGGATTGATGGATTGATTATGATGGATTGATAAATTGATGGATTAATTTATTGATGGATTTGATGGATTGATGGATTGATGGATTGATGGATTGATGGATTGATGGATTGATGGATTGATGGATTGATGGAATGGATTGATGATGATGAAATATGGATTATTATTGATGGATTGATGGATTGATGGATTTGAGGATGATGATTGATGGATTGATGGATTGATTTTGATGATTGATTATTGATGGATTATGGATTGATTGATTGATGGATTAAAGGATTAATTTATTGATGGACTGATGGACTGATGGATTGAGAATTGATGGATTAATAAATTGATGGATTAATTTATTGATGGATTGATGGATTGATGGATTGATAGATTGATTGATTGATGGATTGATGGATTGATGGATTGATGATTTGATGGATTAATTTATTGATGGATTGATGGATTGATTGGATTGATGGATTGATGGTTTGATGGATTGATAGATTGATGAATTTGTATGATGGATTAATTTATTGATTGATTGATGGATGGATTTGATGAATTGATGGATTGATGGAATTGATGGATTGATGATTTGAGAATTGATTGATTGATAAATTGCTGGATTAATTTTGATGGATTGATGATATGATGGATTGATGGATTGATGGATTGATAGAGGATGATGAATTGTTGGATTGATGGATTAATTTATTGATGGATTGATGGATTGATGAATTGATGGATTGATGGATTGATGGATTGATGGATTAATTTAATGATGGTTGATGGATTGATGGATTGATAGATTGATGGATTAAAGGATTATTTATTGATAGACTGTGGATATTAGATTGATGGATTGATGGATTAATTTATTGGTGATTGATGGATTAAAGGATTAATTTATTGATGGACTGATGGATTGATGGATTGAGATTGATGATTGATAAATTGATGGATTAGTTTATTGATGGATTGATGGATTGATGGATTGTTTATTGATGTGTTGATAGATTTGTGAATTGATGGATTGATGGATTAATTTATTGATGGATTGATGGATTGATGGATTTGATGGATTGATGATGGATTGATAGATTGATGAATGATGGATTGATGGATTGATGATTGATTGATTTTGATTTATTTATTGATGACTGGATGATAAATTGATGAAATTGATAATTGATGGATTAATTTATTGATGGATTGATGGATTGATTGATTGATGGATTGATGGATTGATGGATTGATGGATTGATGGATTGATGGATGAGGATTGATGGATTGTGGATTGATGATTGATGGATTGACGATTGATGGATTAATAGATTGATGGATTAAAGGATATTTTTATTGATGGACTGGTAGATTGATAGATTGATGGATTGATGGATTGATGGATTGATAGATTGATGGATTGATGGATTGATAGATTGATGGATTAAAAGATTAATTTATTGATGGACTGGTGATTGATAGATTGATGGAGTGGATTGATGGACTGATGGATGATGGTTGAGAATTGATGGATTAATGGACTGATGGATTGATGGATGAGAATTGATGGTTGATAAATTAATGGATTAATTTTATTTATGGATGATGATTGATGGATTGGTGGATTAATTTATTGATGATTGATGGATTGATGGATTGATGGATTGATGTATTGATAGATTGATGAATTGATGGATTGATGATTAATTAATTGGTGGACTGATGGAGTGATGGATGAGAATGATGGATTGATAAATTGATGGATTAATTTATTTGATGGATTGATGGATTGATGGATTGAGAATTGATGGATTGATAATTGATGGATTAATTTATTGATGGATTGATGGATTGATGGATTGATGTATTGATAGATTGATGAATTGATGGATTGATGGATTAATTTATTGGTGGACTGATGGATTGATGGATTGAGAATTGATGGATTGATAAATTGATGGATTAATTTATTGATGGATTGATGGATTGATGGATTGATGGATTGATGTATTGATGGATTGATTGATTGATGAATTGATGGATGATGGAGTTAATTTATTGATTGATTGATGGATTGATGATTGATGGATTGATGAATTGATGGAATTGATGGATTTGATGGAATTGATGGATTGATGGATTGATGGATTGATGATGATGGATTTATTATTGATGGATTGGTAGATGATAGATTGATGGATTGATTGATGATAAATTGATGGATTAATTTATTGATGGATTGATGGTTGATGGATTGGAGGATTGATGGATTGATGGATTGATGGATTGATGGATTGATGTATTGATGGATGATGGATTGATGTATTGATGATGATTTATGATGGATGATGGATGAATTGATGATTGATAGATTTGATGAAATTGATGATGATTTGATGGATTGAGAATTGGATGGATTGATAAAATTGATGGATTAATTTATTGATGGATTGAATGGATTGATGGATTGGAGGACTGAAGGATTGATGGATTGATGGATTTGATGTATTGATGGATTGATTGATTGATGAATTGTGGATTGATGGATTGATTGATTGATTGATGATTGATGGATGATGGATTGATGATGATGGATTGATGGATTGAGATTGATGGATTGATGGATTGATGGATTGATGGATTGATGGATTGATGGATTTGATTAATTGATGGATGATTGATGGGATTGATGGATTGATTTGATGGATTGATGAATTGATGGATGATGGATTGATGGATTGATGGATTGGATTGATGGATTGATGGATTGATGGATTGATGGATTGATGGATGATAATGAATTGGTTGGATTGATGATTAATTATTTGGATGATGGATTGATGATTGATGGATTGATGGATTGATGATTGATGATGATGGATTTGATTGATGATTGATGGATTGATAGGATTGTTTTGATGGATTGATGGATTTTATTGATGATTGATTGGATTGATGATTGATTGGATTGATGGATTGATGATTGATGGATGATGATTGATAATTGATGATGATTGTTAATGGATTGATGGAATTGATGGATTGATGATTGATAATGATGGATTGAATGGATTGATTTATTTGAGGATTGATGATTGATGGATTAATGATTGAATTTTATTGATGGTGATGAACTGATAGATTGATGGATTGATGGATTGATGGATTTGATGGAATTGATGGATTGATGGATGGAATGGATGGATGAAATTTGATGGACGTGATTGATAATTGGATTGATGGATTGAATGGATTGATTTGATGGATTGATGGAATGGATTGATGATGATGATGATTGGGATGATGATTGAATCATGATTGATGGATATGATGATTGAGGATTGATGAAATTTGGGGAATTTTGGATTAATTTATTGATTATGGATGATATTGATGGATTGATGATTGATGGATTGGATGGATTGATGGATTAAGATTGATGGATTGAATGGATTGTATGATGAATTGATGGGATTGATGGATTAATGGATGATGATTGATGGATTGATGGATGGGATTCGATGATGGATTTGAAATTGATTGAATTATTTATTGATTGATGGAACTGTGAATTGATGGGAATTGATGGATGATGGAGATGAATGATGGATGATGGAATGATGGATTGATGGATTGAGATTTGATTTGATATTAATTTATTGACTGGATTGATGGATTGTGCGATTGATGGATTGAATGAATTGTTGAATGATGAATTAATTATTGGATTGGATTGATGGATTGATGGATTCAATGGATTGATGATTTGATGGATTGATGGATTGATGGATTGATGGATTGAATGGATTGGGATTGATGGATTGATGAATTGATGGATTAATGGATTGAGGATTGATTGATTGATTGATAATTTATTGGATGGATTGATGGATTTGATGGATTGATGGATGATGGATTGAATTATTGTGATTGATTGGATTGATGGATTGAAGAATTGATGGAATTGATGGATTGATGGATTATTTAATTGATGGATTGTTGGATTGATGATTGATGGTGATGACTTGATGAATTGAATGATTGATGGATTGATGGATTGGATGGATTGATGGATTGATTTGATGGATTGATGGATTGATGGATTGATTGATTGATGGATTAAATTTATTGATGGATTGATGGATTGAATGGATTGAATGGATTGATAGATTATGAATTGATGGATTGATGGATTGAATTATTGATGATTGGATGAATTTTGATGAATTGATGACTTGATGATGGATTGAGATTGATGGATTGATTTGATGGATTAATTTATTTGATGATTGATGATTGATGGATTGATGGATTGATTAGATTGATGAATTGAGGGATTGATGGATTAAGTTTATTGATGGATTGAATGATTGATGAATTGATGATTGATGGATGATGAATGATGATTGAGAATTGATGGATGATAAATTGATGGATTAATTTATTGATGGATTGATGGATTGATGGATTGATTATTGATAGATTGATGAATTGGTTGGATTGATGGATTAATTTATTGGATTTGATGGATTGATGGATTGATGAATTGATGGATTGATGGATTGATGGATGATGATTGATGATTATGGATTGATGGATTGATAGATGATGGATTGATGATTGATGATTAATTTGTTGATGATTATGGATTGATGATTGATGATTGATGGATTGATGGATTGATGGATGGATTGATGGATTGAATGGATTTTGGATGGATTGATGGATTGATGGAATTGATGATTGATGGATTGATGGATTGATAATTGAATGGATTTGATGGATTGGATTGATGGATTAAGGATTAATTTATTGATGGACTGGTGGATTGATAGATTGATGGATTGATGATTGATGATATGATGAGATTGATGGATTGATGGATTGATGATTGATGGATTGATGGATGAATTTTATTGATGTGGTAGATTGATAGATTGATTGATGGGATGATTGATGGATTGATAATTGATGGATTAATTTATTGATGGATGATGGATTGATGGATTGATGTGGAATTGATGATTGATGGATTGATGGATTGATAGATATGGATGATGGATTTATTGATGGATTGATGGATTAAGGATTAACTATTATGACTGATGGATTGATGGAATTGATGGATTGATAAATTGATGGATTGATGATTGATGGATTGATGATGATTGATGGATTGATGGATGGATTGATGGATTGATGCATTGATAATTGATGGATTGAAGATGATGATGATGGATTGATGGATTGGATGGATTGATGGATTGATGGATTGATTATGGATTGATGGATTGATGATTGATTGATGGATTGAATGGATTGGATTAATTGATGATTGATGGATTTTGATGATTGATTTGCTGGATGAGGATTGATGGATGATGATTGATGGATGATGGTGATGAATGTTGGTTGATGGATTAATATTATGAGGATTGTGATGGATTACGAATTGATGGATATGGATTGAATGGATGATGGATTGATGGATTTGAATGGATTGATGGTGATGATTTGGATGGATTGATTAATTTAATTGATGGATGGTGATATATAGATTGATTGATGATTAATTTATTGATGATGGATTAACTGATTAATTTGATGGACCTGATGGAATTGATGATTGAAGATTGATGAATTGATAAATTGATGGAATTAATTGATGATTGATGGATTGATGGATTGTTTGATGATTGTTGATTGATGATGAATTGATTGGATTGATGGATTAATTTATTGATGGATTGATGGATTGATAGATGATGGAATTGAAGGATGATGGATTATAGATTGATGAATGATGATTGATGATTGATGATTGATGGATTAATGGATTGATGGATTGATGGTATTGATGGAACATTGATGATTGATTAATTTATTGATGGATTGATGATTGATGATTGAAATGATTGATTTGATGATTGATGGAATGATGGATTTGATTGGATTGATGGATTAATTTAATGATGGATTGACGGATTGATGGATTGATTGGAAGATTATTTTATGATGGACTGTGATGATAGATTGATGATTGATGGATTGATGGATTTGATGGATTGAAGGATTGATGATTGATGGATTGATTAATTTATTTGATCGGACTGGTGGATTGATACTTGATGGATTGATGGATTGATGGACTGATGAAAATTGATGGAATTAATTGATGATTTGATGGATTGAGAATTGATGATTGATGATTGATGGATTGATGGAAATTGATGGATATTAATTTATTGATGGATTGATTTGATGATTGATGTGATGATGATTGATGATGATGAATTGATGGAATTGATTGATTAATTAATTGTGGACTGATGGATTGATGGATTGAATGAATGATTGATAAATGATGGATTAGATTTATTGTGATTGATGATTGATGGATTGATGGATTTTGAATGATTGATAATTGATGGATTGATGGGATTGAATGGATTGATGAATGTGATGATTGAATGAATTGATGGATTGATGGATTGATGGATTATGATGATGAGGACTTATAAATTGATGATTATATTAATGAATTGATGGATTGATGGATTGATGATTGATATTGGATGATGATTGATGAATTGATTGATGGATTAATTTATGATGATTGATGGATTGATGGATTGATGGATTGATGGATTGATGGATTGATGGGATTTTGAGGATTGATGGATTGATGGTTGATTGATTGATGGATTAAGTTTATGATGATGACTGGTAGATTGAATGAGATTTGATGGTTGATTGCATTGATAATAAATTGATGGATTAATTTATTGATTGATGAATTGATGGATTGATGGATTATGGATTGATGGATTGATGGATGATGGATTGATGATTGATGGATTGATGGATTGATGGATCGATGATTGATGGATTGATAAATTGAGATGTAGATGACTTGATGGATTGAATTGATTGGATTGATGGATTGATGGATTGATGGTTATTGATGATTGATAAGTTGATAGATTGATTCATTGATGGATTGATGGATTGATGATTTGATGGATTGATGGATTGATGATGGATTGAATGGATTGAGGATTGATGGATTGATAGATTGATAGATTGAAATGGATTGAATTTATTGGTGATTGATGGATTAAAGGATAATGTATTGATAGATGATGGATTGACTGGATTGAGTGATGATTGAAAATTGTGGATTAAATTTATTGATGTTGCTGGATTGATGGATTGATGGATTGATGGATTGATGGATTGATGGATTGATGATTGATTGATTAATTTATTGATGGATTGATGATGGATTGATGGATTGATGGATTTGATGGATTGAATGGAATTGATGGATTGATGGATGAATGATTGATCTAGATGGATTAATTTATTGATGGATTGATGGATTGATGGATGATGACGATTGAATTGGATTGGGATATGATTTATGACTTGATGGATTGAATATTAATTGATGGATTGATGGATTGATGAATTGATGGGTTGATGAATTGATTGATGGATTGACATTATGGATTGATCTTATGGATTAATTGATGGATTGATGATTGAATTTATTGATGGATTGATGGATTGATGGATTGATGGATCGGATTGAATGGATTGACTGGATTGATGATTGAATGGATTGATGGATTGATGGATATTGATGGATTGATAAATTGATGGATTAATTTGATTGATGGATTGATGGATTTGGATTGATGGATTGATGGATGATTGATTGATGGATTGATGGATTAATGGATTGATGGATTGATGGATTGAGAATTGATGGATTGATATTGAATTGATGGATTAAATTTATTGATGGACTTGAATGGATTGATGATTGGAGAGGATGATGGATTGATGGATTGAGGATTGATGGATTGATGTATTGATGGATTGATAAGTTGATGGATCTTTTTTTGATGGATTGATGGATTGATGGATAAATTTAATTGGTGGATTGATGGATTAAAGGATTAATTTATTGATGGACTGATGGACTGATGGATTGAGAATTGATGGATAATAAAATTGACTGGATTAATTTATTGATGATGGATTGATGGATTTGATGGATTGATGGATTGATGAATTGATGGATTGATGGATTGATGGATTGATGGATTGATGGATTGATGGATTGGGAATTGATGGGATTAATGATTATGATTGATGAATTGATGATGGATTGATGGATTGATGATTGATGGATTGAGGATTGATGATTGATATTGATGATTGATGGATTGAATGGATTGATAGATTGATGAATTGATGGATTGATGGATTAGTTATTGATGGAAATTGATGGATTGAATGAATTGATGAATTGATGGACTGATGGATTGATGGATTGATGGATTGAGAAATTGATGGATTGATAAATTGATAGATTAATTTATTGATGATTGAGGATTGATGGCTTATTGGATTGATGGATTGATGGATTGAATGATTGATGAATTGAATGGATTAGTGGATTAATTGGATTGATGGATTATTGGATTGATGGATTGATGGCATTTGATGGATTGATGATTGATGATTGATGATTGATGGAGTTGATGGATTGATGGATTGATGGATTGATGGATTGAGGATTGATGATTGATGGATTGATATTGATGGATTGTGCGGATTGATGGATTGAGATTGATGATTGATGGAATTAAGGATTAATTTATTGATGGACTGGTGGATTGAGATTGATGGATTGATGGATTGATGGATTGATGGATTGATGGATTGATGGATTGATGATTAATTTATTGATGGATGTGATTGATAGATTGATTGATGATGGATTGATGGATTGCAATATAATTGAATTAATTTATTGATGGATTGATGGATTGAATGGATTGATGGATTGCATGGAATTGATGAATTGATGGATTATGGATTGATGATTGATGGATTGATGGATTGATGGATTGAAATGATTGAAATGGATTGATGGAATTTTTATTGGTGGATTGATGGATTAAAGGATTAATTTATTGATGGACTGATGAATTGATGGATTGATGGATTGATTGAAAATTGATGGATTAATTTATTGATGGACATTGATGGATTGATGGATTGATGGATTGATGGATTGATGGATGATGAATTGATTGGATTGATTGATTATTTATTGATGGATTGATAAATTGATGGATTGATGGATTTGAATGGATTGATGGATTGATGAATTGATGGATTGATGGATTGATGGATTGATTGATTGATGGTTTAATTATTGATGGATTGATGGATTGATGGATTGATGGATTGATGGATTGATAGATTGATGAATTAATGATGATGTTAATTATTGATGATTGATGGATTGATGAATTGATGGGCTTGATGGACTAATGGATTGATGGATTGAAAATTGATGGATTGATAAATTGATGGATTATTTTATTGATGATTGATGGATTGATGGGATTGATGATTGATGGATTGATAGATTGATGAAATTGTTGGATTGAATGGATTAATTATTGATGGATTGATGGATTGATGGATGATGATTGATGATTGATGGATTGATGGATTGAGATTGATGGAATTGATGGATTGAAGAATATTTTGATGGATTGATGGATAATTTAATGATGGAATTGATGGATTGATGATGAAAGATTGCTGGATGAAGGATAATTTATTGATGGACTGGTGATTGAAATTGATGATTGATGGATGATGGATTGATGGATTGATGGACATTGATGGATTGGATGATAGATGGATTGATAGATTGATGGATTAAAGTATAATTTAGATGGACTGGTGGATTGATAGTTGATGATTGATGATTAATTATGGTGGATTGATGTTAAATATTAATTTATTGATGGATGATGAATTGATGGATTGATGGATTGATAAATTGATGGATTAATTTATTGATGATTGATGGATTGATGGATTGATGGATTGATGTATTGATAGATTGATGAATTGATAGATTGATGTTAATTTAATTTGATGATGATGATTGATGTAGATGATAGTGATGGATTGATGGATTGATGGATTGATGGATTGATGGTTGATGGATTGATTGGATTGAATGTATTAATTTATTGATGGACTGGTAGATTTGATAGATTGATGGATTGATGGATTGATAAATTGATGGATTATTTATTGATGGATTATGGATTGATGATGATGATTGAATTGGTATTGATGGATTGATTGGATTGATGGATTGATGGATGAGGATTGATGGATTGATAGCATGGATTGATTGGATGATGGATTGATTGATGGATTGATATGATTGGATGGATTGATGATTGATTGGATTGATGCGATTGATGATGATGGTTGAGTGGTTGATGGATTGAATGGATTGATGGATTGGATGGATTGATAGAATTTGATGGGATTAAAGGATTAACTTATTGATGACTGGTGGATTGATTGATGATGGATTGTGGATGGATGAATGGATGATGGATTGATGGATTGATGATTGATGGATTTGATTGATGAATGATGGATTGATGGATTAATTTATTGATGGATATTGATGGATTTGATGGATGGATTGATGATATTGATGAATTGATGATGGATTGATGGATTAATGGATTATGTATTGATGGACTGATTTGATGGATTGGGAATCATGGATTGATAAATTGATGGATTGAATTGATGGAATTGATGGATTGAATGATTGATGGATTGATGGATTGATGGATTGATTAATGGAATTGATGGATTGAAGATTGTTGGATTGATGGATTGATGGATTGATGATTGATAAATCTGATGGATTGATGGATTGAATGGATTGCATGGATGATGATTGAGATTAATGTGATTGATGGATTGATGAATTGATTGATTGATGTATTGATGGATTGATGGATTAATTTATTGATGGACTTATTGGATTGATGATTGATAAATTGATGGATTGATGATATTGATATGGATTGATGGATTGATGATTGATGAATGATGGATGATGAATTGATGGATGGAATTGTTGGATTGATGGCATTGATGGATTGATGGATTGATGGATTAATTTAATTGATGGACTAGATTGATAGATTGATGATGAATGAATGTTGCGATTGATGGACATTGGATGATTAATATTGATGGATTGATGATTCGGATGGATTCGATGGATTTGATGGATTAATTTAATTGATGGATGATGGATTGATGGATTGATGGATTAATTGATTGATTTGATGATTAATTGAATTCAATTTACATTGATGGACTGATGGATGATTGATGGATAGAAATTGATGCGATTGATGGATGAATGGATTGATGGATTGATGGATGCGATTGATGAATTGATGGATTGATGGATGATTGATGGATTGATGATGATTTGATGATGATTAATTTATTGATGACATTGACTAGATGATTTGATGATTGATGGAATGATGATGGATGGATGATGGATTGATGGATTAATGGATTGATGGATTTGATGGATTGAATTGAATTGAATGATGGATTAATTTATTGATGGATTGATGGATTGATGGATTGAATGGATTGATGGATCTGATGGATTGATGGATTGATGATTGATGATTGATGGATTGAATGGATTGATGGATTGATGGGATTGATGGATTGATGGA
>JACMZG010000986.1:0-13170 GCA_018340805.1 Microvelia longipes
GAAGTGAAGAATTTATAAAATGAAACATGGCCGTTTACCCGTGGCAAAGTGATTAGAATACTTCGAATCTCAAAGCCAGATATTAAAAACATTGGCCCTTTTGATCGTAAGAAGATTACTCGAGACATTGCAAGAAGATATTAAATTAGTCATAAAATAAGTCCATCTACTAGCTTGGAGTAGCAATCGTGAAACGAACATTTCGATATTAAACATTGAAGAGAACAGCTAGAAAATCGTACGATATAAGTTATTATTATTATTCATCTATATTTCCTAATGTCTATGAATTACTTAGCCTTATGAAAATGTTTGACATACATTCAAGAACAAATTAATAGATGAAAATTATAACTTCCCCGATACGCGCACTCGAACCTATAGTTTAACCAAAATTCTAGTTGAGGCTCATGAGTATATTGACGAACCCGACATCCTCTTTCATGAAAATAATTTGCATAAAAATGTATAAGAAATTATATTATTCCAAGCAAAATAATATAATCATACTATTCCATAATATGAATAAACCTTTTATAACAACTATAAAATATTTTCATTATTATTAATCCTTACGGTTAGCATCTAAATTATTTTATTATTTAAAATATCATGAATCCTTTTGTTTTTATCAATAAAACTAATGTACCTTAAAATACAAACCAAGGTTTACAAAACAATATAAGAGGAAACCTTTAATCTAATAATGTTATTTAAAATTAAATGAAAAGAAAAATGGTAAATTTTAAAAAATTAAAAATGTTCATAAATAGCCAGTCGTTATAATGAAGAAGTCATAAAATAGAAAATAAATGAATCAGAAGATATGGGAAGGAGAATTTATTATTAACATGGCCGTTTACCAGTGGCAAGCTGGAAGAATACTTGATCTCAAGCAGATATAAAAAAACAATTGGCCATATTGATCGGAACAATAGATTACTCGAATTTCAAAAAGAATTAAATAGCCATAAATAGTTCATGCTACGCTTTGGCGGTAGCATACGTGACGGAACATTTCGATTGTTCACATTGAACAGCAGAAATGCGTCAGTAATAAGTTAAGTTTAAATTATTCATTAAATAATTCATTATGTTAGATATTACTTTAGTTATGAGAAAGTTTGAACTACATTCAGAACAATTATAGATGAAAGTTATATACACCAACCAAGAGTCGCTAGCAACTCGACCTGTTAAACTAACCATTTCTAGTTGAGGTCTCATGAGTAAATTTGAGCCACGACATCCTCTCATGAAAAATTTTCATAAAATGTATAAGAAATTATATTATTCCTAGCAAATATATGATCATTCTTTCATAATATTGAATAAACTTTATATACAACTATTATTACTTCATTATTCATAATCCTTAGGTAAGCATCTAATTATTTATTATTAAAATAATGAATCATATTTGTGTTTATCAATAAAATCAATGTTACCATACAACCTAGGTTTTCAAACCAATATAAGGAACCTTTTATTATATTTTTATTTAAAATAATGAAAGAAAAATGTAAATTTAAAAAATTAAAAATGTTCAAAAATAGCAGTCGTTATATGGAAGAAGTCATTAAAATAGAAGATAATGATCAGAAGATATGGAAGGAGAATTTAATTAATGAACATGGCCGTTTACGTAAGGTGAGAATACTTGAATCTCAAGCAGTATTAAAAGAACATTGGCCCTTTGATCGGCAGATCGAATTTCAAGAAGTATAATTAAATGTCATAAATATGTCATTTAAACGCTTAAAGGCGTAGCATATCGTGCGGAACAATTCATTCGATTGTTCACATTGAACAGCAGAAATGCGTCAGGATATAAGTTAGTTATTATTATTCATTAATATTTCATTATGTTTGATATTACTTAGTTATGAAGAAATGTTTGACTACATTCCAGAACAATTATAGATGATAAGTTTTTATACACCCACTCAGAGTCGCCCAGCACTCGAACCTGTTAAATAACCAAATTTCTAGTTGAGGTCTCATACTGAGTAATTTGAGCCCGACCAATCCTCTCATGAAAATAATTTCATAAAATGTATAAGAAATTATATTATTTCCTAGCAAATATATAATCATTCTTTCATATTTGAATAAACTTTTTATAACAACTATTATAATATTTCATTATATCTAATCTTAGGTAGCATCTTATTATTTATTTATTAAAATAATGATTATCCTTTTGTTTTTTATCAATAATAATCAATGTTACCAATACAAAACCTAGTTTACAAACCAATATAAGGAACCTTATTTATATGTTATTTAAAATTAATGAAAAGAAAATGGTAAAATTTTAAAAAATTAAAAATGTCATAAAATACCCAGTCGTTATATGGAAGAAGTCATTAAAATAGAAGATAATGAATCAGAAGATATTGGGAAGGGAGAATTTATTAATGAAACATGGCCGTTTACGTTTCAGCGAAGAATACTTTGAATCTCAAGCAGATATTAAAAAACATTGGCCATTTGATCGTAAGAAGATTACTTCGAATTTCAAAAGATATTAAATAGTCATAAATAGTCATGCTACTGCTTTGGCGGTAGCAATCGTGACGGAACATTTCGATTGTTCACATTGAACAGCAGAAATGCGTCAGGATATAAGTTAGTTATATTATTTCATTAATATTTCATTATGTTATGATATTACTTAGTTATGAGAAATGTTTGACTACATTCAGAACAATTATAGATGAAAGTTTATACACCCACCAGAGTCGCTAGCACTCGAACCTGTTTAAAATAACCAATTTCTAGTTGAGGTCTCATGAGTAATTTGAGCCCGACCATCCTCTCATGAAAATAATTTTCAATAAAAATGTATAAGAAATTATATTATTTCCAGCAAATATATAATCATACTTTCATAATTTGAATAAACTTTATAACAACTATTAATAATATTTTCATTATTATCTAATCCTAGGTAGCATCTATTTATTTATTATTAAAATATGATTATCCTTTTGTTTTTATCAATAATAATCAATGTTACCATACAAAACCTAGGTTTTACAAACCAATATAAAGGAACCTTTATTATATGTTATTTAAATTAATGAAAGAAAAATGGTAAATTTAAAAATTAAAAATGTTCATAAAATAGCAGTCGTTATATGGAAGAAGTCATTAAATAGAAGATAATGAATCAGAAGATTGGGAAGAATTTATTAATGAAACATGGCCGTTTACGTTTCAAGCGGAAGAATACTTTGAATCTCAAGCAGATATTAAAAAACATTGGCCATATTGATCGAAGAATGATTACTTCGAATTTCAAAAAAATAATAAATAGTCATAAATAGTCATGCTACTGCTTTGGCGTAGCATATCGTGACGGAACATTTCGATTGTTCACATTGAACAGCAGAATGCGTCAGATAATAAGTTAGTTATTATTATTCATTAATATTTCATTATGTTATGATATTACTTAGTTATGAGAAATGTTGACTACATTCAGAACAATTATAGATGAAAGTTTATACACCCACCAGAGTCGCTAGCACTCGAACCTGTTAAATAACCAAATTTCTAGTTGAGGTCTCATGAGTAATTGAGACCCGACCATCCTCTCATGAAATAATTTTCATAAAAATGTATAAGAAATTATATATTTTTCCTAGCAAATATATAAATCATTCTTTCAATAATTGAATAAACTTTTAATAACAACTATTAAATAATATTTTCATTATTATCTAATCCTTAGGTAGCATCTAATTATTATTATTAAAATAATGATTATCCTTTTGTTTTTATCAATAATAATCAATGTTACCATACAAAACCTGTTTTACAAACCAATAAAGAACCTTTATTTATATGTTATTATAAAATTAATGAAAAGAAAAATGGGGTAAATTTTAAAAAATTAAAAATGTTCATAAAATAGCAGTCGTATATGGAAGAAGTCATTAAAATAGAAGATAATGAATCAGAAGATATTGGAAGGAGAATTTATTAATGAAACATGGCCGTTTACGTTTCAAGCGAAGAATACTTTGAATCTCAAGCAGATATTAAAAAACATTGGCCATTTGATCGGAAGAATAAGATTACTTCGAATTTCAAAAAGATATTAAATAGTCATAAATAGTCATGCTACTGCTTTGGCGGTAGCATATCGTGACGGAACATTTCTTGTTCACATTGAACAGCAGAAATGCGTCAGGATATAAGTTAGTTATTATTCATTAATATTTCATTATGTTATGATATTACTTAGTTTATGAGAAATGTTTGACTACATTCAGAACAATTATAGATGAAAGTTATACACCCACCAGAGTCGCTAGCACTCGAACCTGTTAAATAACCAAATTTCTAGTTGAGGTCTCATGAGTAATTTTGAGCCCGACCATCCTCTCATGAAAAATTTTCATAAAATGTATAAGAATTATATTATTTCCAAGCAAATATATAATCATTCTTTCATAATTTGAATAAACTTTTTATAACAACTATTATAATATTTTTATTATCTAATCCTTAGGTAGCATCTTATTATTTATTATTAAAATAATGATTATCCTTTTTTTTATCAATAATAATCAATGTTACCATACAAAACCTAGGTTTTACAAAACCAATATAAGGAACCTTTATTTATATGTTATTTAAAATAATGAAAGAAAAATGTAAATTTAAAAAATAAAATGTTCATAAAATAGCAGTCGTTATATGAAGAAGTCATTAAAATAGAAGATAATGAATCAGAAGATATTGGGAAGGAGAATTTATTAATGAAACATGGCCGTTTACGTTTCAAGCGGAAGAATACTTTGAATCTCAAGCAGATATTAAAAAACATTGGCCATATTGATCGGAAGAAGATTACTTCGAATTTCAAAAAGATATTAAAAGTCATAAATAGTCATGCTACTGCTTTGGCGTAGCATATCGTGACGGAACATTTCGATTGTTCACATTGAACAGCAGAAATGCGTCAGGATATATAGTTAGTTATTATTATTCATTAATATTTCATTATGTTATGATATTACTTAGTTATGAGAAATGTTTGACTACATTCAGAACAATTATAGATGAAAGTTTATACACCCACCAGAGTCGCTAGCACTCGAACCTGTTAAATAACCAAATTTTCTAGTTGAGGTCTCATGAGTAATTTGAGCCCGACCATCCTCTCATGAAAATAATTTTCATAAAATGTATAAGAAATTATATTTTTCCAAGCAAATATATAATCATACTTTCATAATTTGAATAAACTTTTATAACAACTATTAATAATATTTTCATTATTATCTAATCCTTAGGTAGCATCTAATTATTTATTATTAAAATAATGATTATCCTTTTTGTTTTTATCAATAATAATCAATGTTACCATACAAAACCTAGGTTTTACAAACCAATATAAGGAACCTTTATTTATATGTTATTTAAAATTAATGAAAAGAAAAATGGTAAATTTTAAAAAATTAAAAAATGTTCATAAAATAGCAGTCGTTATATGGAAGAAGTCATTAAAATAGAAGATAATGAATCAGAAGATATGGGAAGGAGAATTTATTAAATGAAACATGGCCGTTTACGTGCAAGCGGAAGAATACTTTGAATCTCAAGCAGATATTAAAAACATTGGCCATATTGATCGAAGAATAAGATTACTTCGAATTTCAAGAAAGATATTAAATAGTCATAAATAGTCATGCTACTGCTTTGGCGGTAGCATATCGTGACGGAACATTTCGATTGTTCACATTGAACAGCAGAAATGCGTCAGGATATAAGTAGTTATTATTATTCATTAATATTTCATTATGTTATGATATTACTTAGTTATGAGAAATGTTTGACTACATTCAGAACAATTATAGATGAAAGTTTACACCCACCAGAGTCGCTAGCACTCGAACCTGTTAAATAACCAATTTCTAGTTGAGGTCTCATGAGTAATTTGAGCCCGACCATCCTCTCATGAAAATAATTTTCATAAAATGTATAAGAAATTATATTATTTCCAAGCAAATATATAATCATTCTTTCATAATTTGAATAAACTTTTATAACAACTATTAATAATATTTTCATTATTATCTAATCCTTAGGTAGCATCTAATTATTTATTATTAAAATAATGATTATCCTTTTGTTTTTATCAATAATATAATCAATGTTACCATACAAAACCTAGGTTTTACAAACCAATATAAGGAACCTTTATTTATATGTTATTTAAAATTAATGAAAAGAAAAATGGTAAATTTAAAAAATTAAAAATGTTCATAAAATAGCAGTCGTTATATGGAAGAAGTCATTAAATAGAAGATAATGAATCAGAAGATATTGGGAAGGAGAATTTATTAATGAAACATGGCCGTTTACGTGGCAAGCGGAAGAATACTTTGAATCTCAAGCAGATATTAAAAAACATTGGCCATATTGATCGTAAGAATAAGATTACTTCGAATTTCAAAAAGATATTAAATAGTCATAAATAGTCATGCTACTGCTTTGGCGGTAGCATATCGTGACGGAACATTTCGATTGTTCACATTGAACAGCAGAAATGCGTCAGGATATAAGTTAGTTATTATTATTCATTAATATTTCATTATGTTATGATATTACTTAGTTATGAGAAATGTTTGACTACATTCAGAACAATTATAGATGAAAGTTTATACACCCACCAGAGTCGCTAGCACTCGAACCTGTTAAATAACCAAATTTCTAGTTGAGGTCTCATGAGTAATTTGAGCCCGACCATCCTCTCATGAAAATAATTTTCATAAAATGTATAAGAAATTATATTATTTCCAAGCAAATATATAATCATACTTTCATAATTTGAATAAACTTTTATAACAACTATTAATAATATTTTCATTATTATCTAATCCTTAGGTAGCATCTTATTATTTATTATTAAAATAATGATTATCCTTTTGTTTTTATCAATAATAATCAATGTTACCATACAAAACCTAGGTTTTACAAACCAATATAAGGAACCTTTATTTATATGTTATTTAAAATTAATGAAAAGAAAAATGGTAAATTTTAAAAAAAATTAAAAATGTTCATAAAATAGCAGTCGTTATATGGAAGAAGTCATTAAAATAGAAGATAATGAATCAGAAGATATTGGGAAGGAGAATTTATTAATGAAACATGGCCGTTTACGTGGCAAGCGGAAGAATACTTTGAATCTCAAGCAGATATTAAAAAAACATTGGCCATATTGATCGGAACAATAAGATTACTTCGAATTTCAAAAAGATATTAAATAGTCATAAATAGTCATGCTACTGCTTTGGCGGTAGCATATCGTGACGGAACATTTCGATTGTTCACATTGAACAGCAGAAATGCGTCAGGATATAAGTTAGTTATTATTATTCATTAATATTTCATTATGTTATGATATTACTTAGTTATGAGAAATGTTTGACTACATTCAGAACAATTATAGATGAAAGTTTATACACCCACCAGAGTCGCTAGCACTCGAACCTGTTAAATAACCAAATTTCTAGTTGAGGTCTCATGAGTAATTTGAGCCCGACCATCCTCTCATGAAAATAATTTTCATAAAATGTATAAGAAATTATATTATTTCCAAGCAAATATATAATCATCTTTCATAATTTGAATAAACTTTTATAACAACTATTAATAATATTTTCATTATTATCTAATCCTTAGGTAGCATCTTATTATTTATTATTAAAATAATGATTATCCTTTGTTTTATCAATAATAATCAATGTTACCATACAAAACCTAGGTTTTACAAACCAATATAAGGAACCTTTATTTTATATGTTATTTAAAATTAATGAAAAGAAAAATGGTAAATTTTAAAAAAATTAAAAATGTTCATAAAATAGCAGTCGTTATATGGAAGAAGTCATTAAAATAGAAGATAATGAATCAGAAGATATTGGGAAGGAGAATTTATTAATGAAACATGGCCGTTTACGTGGCAAGCGGAAGAATACTTTGAATCTCAAGCAGATATTAAAAAACATTGGCCATATTGATCGGAAATAAGATTACTTCGAATTTCAAAAAGATATTAAATAGTTAAATAGTCATGCTACTGCTTTGGCGGTAGCATATCGTGACGGAACATTTCGATTGTTCACATTGAACAGCAGAAATGCGTCAGGATATAAGTTAGTTATTATTATTCATTAATATTTCATTATGTTATGATATTACTTAGTTATGAGAAATGTTTGACTACATTCAGAACAATTATAGATGAAAGTTTATACACCCACCAGAGTCGCTAGCACTCGAACCTGTTAAATAACCAAATTTCTAGTTGAGGTCTCATGAGTAATTGAGCCCGACCATCCTCTCATGAAAATAATTTTCATAAAATGTATAAGAAATTATATTATTTCCAGCAAATATATAATCATTCTTTCATAATTTGAATAAACTTTTATAACAACTATTAATAATATTTTCATTATTATCTAATCCTTAGGTAGCATCTTATTATTTATTATTAAAATAATGATTATCCTTTTGTTTTTATCAATAATAATCAATGTTACCATACAAAACCTAGGTTTTACAAACCAATATAAGGAACCTTTATTTATATGTTATTTAAAATTAATGAAAAGAAAAATGGTAAATTTTAAAAAATTAAAAATGTTCATAAAATAGCAGTCGTTATATGGAAGAAGTCATTAAAATAGAAGATAATGAATCAGAAGATATTGGGAAGGAGAATTTATTAAATGAAACATGGCCGTTTACGTGGCAAGCGGAAGAATACTTTGAATCTCAAGCAGATATTAAAAAACATTGGCCATATTGATCGGAAGAATAAGATTACTTCGAATTTCAAAAAGATATTAAATAGTCATAAATAGTCATGCTACTGCTTTGGCGGTAGCATATCGTGACGGAACATTTCGATTGTTCACATTGAACAGCAGAAATGCGTCAGGATATAAGTTAGTTATTATTATTCATTAATATTTCATTATGTTATGATATTACTTAGTTATGAGAAATGTTTGACTACATTCAGAACAATTATAGATGAAAGTTTATACACCACCAGAGTCGCTAGCACTCGAACCTGTTAAATAACCAAATTTCTAGTTGAGGTCTCATGAGTAATTTGAGCCCGACCATCCTCTCATGAAAATAATTTTCATAAAATGTATAAAGAAATTATATTATTTCCAAGCAAATATATAATCATTCTTTCATAATTTGAATAAACTTTTATAACAACTATTAATAATATTTTCATTATTATCTAATCCTTAGGTAGCATCTTATTATTTATTATTAAAATAATGATTATCCTTTTGTTTTTATCAATAATAATCAATGTTACCATACAAAACCTAGGTTTTACAAACCAATATAAGGAACCTTTATTTATATGTTATTTAAAATTAATGAAAAGAAAAATGGTAAATTTTAAAAAATTAAAAATGTTCATAAAATAGCAGTCGTTATATGGAAGAAGTCATTAAAATAGAAGATAATGAATCAGAAGATATTGGAAGGAGAATTTATTAATGAAACATGGCCGTTTACGTGGCAAGGAAGAAATACTTTGAATCTCAAGCAGATATTAAAAAACATTGGCCATATTTGATCGGAAGAGATTACTTCGAATTTCAAAAAGATATTAAATAGTCATAAATAGTCATGCTACTGCTTTGGCGGTAGCATATCGTGACGGAACATTTCGATTGTTCACATTGAACAGCAGAAATGCGTCAGGATATAAGTTAGTTATTATTATTCATTAATATTTCATTATGTTATGATATTACTTAGTTATGAGAAATGTTTGACTACATTCAGAACAATTATAGATGAAAGTTTATACACCCACCAGAGTCGCTAGCACTCGAACCTGTTAAATAACCAAATTTCTAGTTGAGGTCTCATGAGTAATTTGAGCCCGACCATCCTCTCATGAAAATAATTTTCATAAAATGTATAAGAAATTATATTATTTCCAAGCAAATATATAATCATACTTTCATAATTTGAATAAACTTTTATAACAACTATTAATAATATTTTCATTATTATCTAATCCTTAGGTAGCATCTATTATTTATTATTAAAATAATGATTATCCTTTTGTTTTTATCAATAATAATCAATGTTACCATACAAACCTAGGTTTTACAAACCAATATAAGGAACCTTTATTTATATGTTATTTAAAATTAATGAAAAGAAAAATGGTAAATTTTAAAAAAATTAAAATGTTCATAAAATAGCAGTCGTTATATGGAAGAAGTCATTAAAAATAGAAGATAATGAATCAGAAGATATTGGGAAGGAGAATTTATTAATGAAACATGGCCGTTTACGTTTCAAGCGGAAGAATACTTTGAATCTCAAGCAGATATTAAAAAACATTGGCCATATTGATCGGAAGAATAAGATTACTTCGAATTTCAAAAAGAATATTAAATAGTCATAAATAGTCATGCTACTGCTTGGCGGTAGCATATCGTGACGGAACATTTCGATTGTTCACATTGAACAGCAGAAATGCGTCAGGATATAAGTTAGTTATTATTATTCATTAATTTTCATTATGTTATGATATTACTTAGTTATGAGAAATGTTTGACTACATTCAGAACAATTATAGATGAAAGTTTATACACCCACCAGAGTCGCTAGCACTCGAACCTGTTAAATAACCAAATTTCTAGTTGAGGTCTCATGAGTAATTTGAGCCCGACCATCCTCTCATGAAAATAATTTTCATAAAATGTATAAGAAATTATATTATTTCCAAGCAAATATATAATCATTCTTTCATAATTTGAATAAACTTTTATAACAACTATTAATAATATTTTCATTATTATCTAATCCTTAGGTAGCATCTTATTATTTATTATTAAAATAATGATTATCCTTTTGTTTTATCAATAATAATCAATGTTACCATACAAAACCTAGGTTTTACAAACCAATATAAGGAACCTTTATTTATATGTTATTTAAAATTAATGAAAAGAAAAATGGTAAATTTTAAAAAATTAAAAATGTTCATAAAATAGCAGTCGTTATATGGAAGAAGTCATTAAAATAGAAGATAATGAATCAGAAGATATTGGGAAGGAGAATTTATTAATGAAACATGGCCGTTTACGTGGCAAGCGGAAGAATACTTTGAATCTCAAGCAGATATTAAAAAACATTGGCCATATTGATCGGAAAATAAGATTACTTCGAATTTCAAAAGATATTAAATAGTCATAAATAGTCATGCTACTGCTTTGGCGGTAGCATATCGTGACGGAACATTTCGATTGTTCACATTGAACAGCAGAAATGCGTCAGGATATAAGTTATATTATTATTCATTAATATTTCATTATGTTATGATATTACTTAGTTATGAGAAATGTTTGACTACATTCAGAACAATTATAGATGAAAGTTTATACACCCACCAGAGTCGCTAGCACTCGAACCTGTTAAATAACCAAATTTCTAGTTGAGGTCTCATGAGTAATTTGAGCCCGACCATCCTCTCATGAAAATAATTTTCATAAAATGTATAAGAAATTATATTATTTCCAAGCAAATATATAATCATACTTTCATAATTTGAATAAACTTTTATAACAACTATTAATAATATTTCATTATTATCTAATCCTTAGGTAGCATCTATTATTTATTATTAAAATAATGATTATCCTTTTGTTTTTATCAATATAATCAATGTTACCATACAAAACCTAGGTTTTACAAACCAATATAAGGAACCTTTATTTATATGTTATTTAAAATTAATGAAAAGAAAAATGGTAAATTTTAAAAAATTAAAAATGTTCATAAAATAGCAGTCGTTATATGGAAGAAGTCATTAAAATAGAAGATAATGAATCAGAAGATATTGGGAAGGAGAATTTATTAATGAAAACATGGCCGTTTACGTGGCAAGTGGAAGAATACTTTGAATCTCAAGCAGATATTAAAAAAACATTGGCCATTTTGATCGTAAAAGAAGATTACTTCGAATTTCAAGAAGATATTAAATAGTCATAAATAGTCATGCTACTGCTTTGGCGGTAGCATATCGTGACGGAACATTTCGATTGTTCACATTGAACAGCAGAAATGCGTCAGGATATAAGTTAGTTATTATTATTCATTAATATTTCATTATGTTATGATTTACTTAGTTATGATGTTTTGACTACATTCAGAACAATTATAGATGATTTATAGCCCACCCAGAGAGTCGCTAGCACTCGAACCTGTTAAATAACCAAATTTCTAGTTGAGGTCTCATGAGTAATTTGAGCCCGACCATCCTCTCATGAAATAATTTTCATAAAATGTATAAGAAATTATATTATTTCCAAGCAAATATATAATCATACTTTCATAATTTGAATAAACTTTTATAACAACTATTAATAATATTTTCATTATTATCTAATCCTTAGGTAGCATCTTAATTATTTATTATTAAAATAATGATTATCCTTTGTTTTTATCAATAATAATCAATGTTACCATACAAAACCTAGGTTTTACAAACCAATATAAGGAACCTTTATTTATATGTTATTTAAAATTAATGAAAAGAAAAAATGGTAAATTTAAAAAATTAAAAATGTTCATAAAATAGCAGTCGTTATATGGAAGAAGTCATTAAAATAGAATATATGAATCAGAAGATATTGGGAAGGAGAATTTATTAATGAAACATGGCCGTTTACGTGGCAAGCGGAAGAATACTTTGAATCTCAAGCAGATATTAAAAAACATTGGCCATATTGATCGGAACATAAGATTACTTTTCGAATTTCAAAAGATATTAAATAGTCATAAATAGTCATGCTACTGCTTTGGCGGTAGCATATCGTGACGGAACATTTCGATTGTTCACATTGACAGCAGAAATGCGTCAGGATATAGTTAGTTATTATTATTCATTAATATTTCATTATGTTATGATATTACTTAGTTATGAGAAAATGTTTGACTACATTCAGACAATTATAGATGAAAGTTAATACACCCACCAGAGTCGCTAGCACTCGAACCTGTTAAATAACCAAATTTCTAGTTGAGGTCTCATGAGTAATTTGAGCCCGACCATCCTCTCATGAAAATTTTCATAAATGTATAAGAAATTAT
>JACMZG010000987.1:0-13169 GCA_018340805.1 Microvelia longipes
CAAAACTAAGTCGAATTTTGAACTTGGAACTATAACTATCATATTAATGTATTCTAAATAAATGTTTCATCAAATGGAAAGTTGAGTCTCATTTTTATCTTGTGTCGTAAAAATAAGCATAGGCTGTTTTAGTAAGTTAGAAACGTCTTTTTATTGTCTAATGATGTTATTGGGATTGTTATTCGATTGGACGTTAGTAAAACTTACTGCTATCCAAGATAATATAATTCAAAATTAGTCCAATATTATAAGCCATAATTATAATTTCATTCTTATTTTTGACTACGTAATATATGATTATAAAGTAATGATTAAATTTCTATTATAATCAAAAAAACATTGTTAATAGAAATATATGAATTACAGAATTAAATCATTTGATTTTTAGTAATTTTCACATTTATATAGCGTTTATTAGTGGATGGTGTATTAAAGCATATGCTCTCAAGATTCTACCGAAACTCCTTCATCTTGATGAACTCTTGATTAGGTTTTTCTACATTTTTCTAAATTCATAACATTTATTAAAAAAAATTAGATAAATAAATTAAATTAAATTTTATAAAACTTCGTTAATTTTTGACTTGGACTATAAACTATTCATATTAATTGTATTTCTAAATAAATGTTGTCATCAAATGTGAAGTTGAGTCTCATTCTTTATCTTGTGTCGTAAAATAAGCATAGGCTGTTTTAGTAAGTTAAGACGTCTTTTTATTGGTCTAATGATGTTATTGGGATTGTTATTCGAATTGGACAGTTAGTAAAACTCCTGCTATCCAAGATAATACAATTCAAAATTAGTCCAATATTAAAGCCATAATTATAAGATTTCATTCTTATTTTTGACTACGTAATATATGATTATAAAGTAATGATTAAATTTCTATTATAATCAAAAAAACATTTGGTTATAATAGAAATATATGAATTACAGAATTAAATCATTTGATTTTAGTAATTTTCACATTTTAATAGCGTTTATTAGTGGATGGTGTATTAAAGCATATGCTCCCAAGATTCTTCGAAACTCCTTCATCTTGATGAACTCCTTGATTAGGTTTTTCTACATTTTTCTAAATTCATAACATTTATTAAAAAAAATAGATAATAAATTAAATTAAATTTTATACAAAACTTCGTTAATTTTTGACTTGGAACTATAAACTATTCATATTAATTGTATTTCTAAATAAATGTTGTCATCAAATGTGAAGTTGAGTCACATTCTTTACTTGTGTCGTAAAAATAAGCATAGGCTGTTTTAGTAAGTTAAGAACGTCTTTTTATTGGTCTAATGATGTTATTGGATTGTTATTCGAATTGGACAGTTTAGTAAAACTTACTGCTATCCAAGATAATACAAATTCAAAATTAGTCCAATATTATAAAGCCATAATTATAAGAATTTCATTCTTATTTTTGACTACGTAATATATGATTATAAAGTAATGATTAAATTTCTATTATAATCAAAAAAACATTTGGTTATAATAGAAATATATGAATTACAGAATTAAATCATTTGATTTTAGTAATTTTCACATTTATATAGCGTTTATTAGTGGATGGTGTATTAAAGCATATGCTCGCCAAGATTCTCCCGAAACTCCTTCATCTTGATGAACTCTTGATTAGGTTTTTCTACATTTTTCTAAATTCATAACATTTATTAAAAAAAATTAGATAAATAAATTAAATTAAATTTTATTAAAACTTCGTTAATTTTTGACTTGGAACTATAAACTATTCATATTAATTGTATTTCTAAATAAATGTTGTCATCAAATGTGAAGTTGAGTCACATTCTTTATCTTGTGTCGTAAAAATAAGCATAGGCTGTTTTAGTAAGTTAAGAACGTTTTTATTGGTCTAATGATGTTATTGGATTGTTATTCGAATTGGACAGTTTAGTAAAACTTACTGCTATCCAAGATAATACAAATTCAAAATTAGTCCAATATTATAAAGCCATAATTATAAGAATTTCATTCTTATTTTTGACTACGTAATATATGATTATAAAGTAATGATTAAATTTCTATATAATCAAAAAAATTTGGTTATAATAGAATATATGAATTACAGAATTAAATCATTTGATTTTAGTAATTTCACATTTATATAGCGTTTATTAGTGGATGGTGTATTAAAGCATATGCTCGCCAAGATTCTTCCGAAACTCCTTCATCTTGATGAACTCCTTGATTAGGTTTTTCTACATTTTTCTAAATTCATAACATTTATTAAAAAAAATTAGATAAATAAATTAAATTAAATTTTATACAAAACTTCGTTAATTTTTGACTTGGAACTATAAACTATTCATTAATTGTATTTCTAAATAAATGTTGTCATCAAATGTGAAGTTGAGTCTCATTCTTTATCTTGTGTCGTAAAAATAAGCATAGGCTGTTTTAGTAAGTTAAGAACGTCTTTTTTATTGGTCTAATGATGTTATTGGGATTGTTATTCGAATTGGACAGTTTAGTAAAACTTACTGCTATCCAAGATAATACAAATTCAAAATTAGTCCAATATTATAAGCCATAATTATAAGAATTTCATTCTTATTTTGACTACGTAATATATGATTATAAAGTAATGATTAAATTTCTATTATAATCAAAAAACATTTGGTTATAATAGAAATATATGAATTACAGAATTAAATCATTTGATTTTAGTAATTTTCACATTTAAATAGCGTTTATTAGTGGATGGTGTATTAAAGCATATGCTCGCCAAGATTCTACCGAAACTCCTTCATCTTGATGAACTCCTGATTAGGTTTTTCTACATTTTTCTAAATTCATAACATTTATTAAAAAAATTAGATAAATAAATTAAATTAAATTTTATAAAACTTCGTTAATTTTTGACTTGGAACTATAAACTATTCATATTAATTGTATTTCTAAATAAATGTTGTCATCAAATGTGAAGTTGAGTCATTCTTTATCTGTGTCGTAAAAATAAGCATAGGCTGTTTTAGTAAGTTAAGAACGTCTTTTTATTGGTCTAATGATGTTATTGGATTGTTATTCGAATTGGACAGTTTAGTAAAACTTACTGCTATCCAAGATAATACAAATTCAAAATTAGTCAATATTATAAGCCATAATTATAAGAATTTCATTCTTATTTTTGACTACGTAATATATGATTATAAAGTAATGATTAAATTTCTATTATAATCAAAAACATTTGGTTATAATAGAAATATATGAATTACAGAATTAAATCATTTGATTTTAGTAATTTTCACATTTATATAGCGTTATTAGTGGATGGTGTATTAAAGCATATGCTCCAAGATTCTACCGAAACTCCTTCATCTTGATGAACTCCTTGATTAGGTTTTTCTACATTTTCTAAATTCATAACATTTATTAAAAAAATTAGATAAATAAATTAAATTAAATTTTATACAAACTTCGTTAATTTTTGACTTGGAACTATAAACTATTCATATTAATTGTATTCTAAATAAATGTTGTCATCAAATGTGAAGTTGAGTCACATTCTTTATCTTGTGTCGTAAAAATAAGCATAGGCTGTTTTAGTAAGTTAAGAACGTCTTTTTATTGGTCTAATGATGTTATTGGGATTGTTATTCGAATTGGACAGTTTAGTAAAACTTACTGCTATCCAAGATAATACAAATTCAAAATTAGTCCAATATTATAAAGCCATAATTATAAGAATTTCATTCTTATTTTTGACTACGTAATATATGATTATAAGTAATGATTAAATTTCTATTATAATCAAAAAATTTGGTTATAATAGAAATATGAATTACAGAATTAAATCATTTGATTTTAGTAATTTTCACATTTAAATAGCGTTTATTAGTGGATGGTGTATTAAAGCATATGCTCGCCAAGATTCTACCGAAACTCCTTCATCTTGATGAACTCCTTGATTAGGTTTTCTACATTTTCTAAATCATAACATTTATTAAAAAAATTAGATAAATAAATTAAATTAAATTTTATAAAAACTTCGTTAATTTTTGACTTGGAACTATAAACTATTCATATTAATTGTATTTCTAAATAAATGTTGTCATCAAATGTGAAGTTGAGTCACATTCTTTATCTTGTGTCGTAAAAATAAGCATAGGCTGTTTTTAAGTTAAGAACGTCTTTTTATTGGTCTAATGATGTTATTGGGATTGTTATTCGAATTGGACAGTTTAGTAAAACTTACTGCTATCCAAGATAATACAAATTCAAAATTAGTCCAATATTATAAGCCATAATTATAAGAATTCATTCTTATTTTTGACTACGTAATATATGATTATAAAGTAATTAAATTTCTATTATAATCAAAAAACATTTGGTTATAATAGAAATATATGAATTACAGAATTAAATCATTTGATTTTAGTAATTTTCACATTTAAATAGCGTTTATTAGTGGATGGTGTATTAAAGCATATGCTCGCCAAGATTCTTCCGAAACTCCTTTCTTGATGAACTCCTTGATTAGGTTTTTCTACATTTTTCTAAAATTCATAACATTTATTAAAAAAAATTAGATAAATAAATTAAATTAAATTTTATAAAAACTTCGTTAATTTTTGACTTGGAACTATAAACTATTCATATTAATTGTATTTCTAAATAAATGTTGTCATCAAATGTGAAGTTGAGTCCATTCTTTATCTTGTGTCGTAAAAATAAGCATAGGCTGTTTTAGTAAGTTAAGAACGTCTTTTTATTGGTCTAATGATGTTATTGGGATTGTTATTCGAATTGGACAGTTTAGTAAAACTTACTGCTATCCAAGATAATACAAATTCAAAATTAGTCCAATATTATAAAGCCATAATTATAAGAATTTCATTCTTATTTTTGACTACGTAATATATGATTATAAAGTAATGATTAAATTTCTATTATAATCAAAAAACATTTGGTTATAATAGAAATATATGAATTACAGAATTAAATCATTTGATTTAGTAATTTTCACATTTTAATAGCGTTTATTAGTGGATGGTGTATTAAAGCATATGCTCGCCAAGATTCTCCGAAACTCCTTCATCTTGATGAACTCCTTGATTAGGTTTTTCTACATTTTTCTAAATTCATAACATTTATTAAAAAAATTAGATAAATAAATTAAATTAAATTTTTATAAAACTTCGTTAATTTTTGACTTGGAACTATAAACTATTCATATTAATTGTATTTCTAAATAAATGTTGTCATCAAATGTGAAGTTGAGTCTCATTCTTTATCTTGTGTCGTAAAAATAAGCATAGGCTGTTTAGTAAGTTAAGAACGTCTTTTTATTGGTCTAATGATGTTATTGGGATTGTTATTCGAATTGGACAGTTTAGTAAAACTTACTGCTATCCAAGATAATACAAATTCAAAATTAGTCCAATATTATAAGCCATAATTATAAGAATTTCATTCTTATTTTTGACTACGTAATATATGATTATAAAGTAATGATTAAATTTCTATTATATCAAAAAACATTTGGTTATAATAGAAATATATGAATTACAGAATTAAATCATTTGATTTTAGTAATTTTCACATTTAATAGCGTTTATTAGTGGATGGTGTATTAAAGCATATGCTCGCCAAGATTCTTCCGAAACTCCTTCATCTTGATGAACTCCTTGATTAGGTTTTTCTACATTTTTCTAAATTCATAACATTTATTAAAAAAATTAGATAAATAAATTAAATTAAATTTTATACAAAACTTCGTTAATTTTTGACTTGGAACTATAAACTATTCATATTAATTGTATTTCTAAATAAATGTTGTCATCAAATGTGAAGTTGAGTCACATTCTTTATCTTGTGTCGTAAAAATAAGCATAGGCTGTTTTAGTAAGTTAAGAACGTCTTTTATTGGTCTAATGATGTTATTGGATTGTTATTCGAATTGGACAGTTTAGTAAAACTTACTGCTATCCAAGATAATACAAATTCAAAATTAGTCCAATATTAAAGCCATAATTATAAGAATTTCATTCTTATTTTTGACTACGTAATATATGATTATAAAGTAATGATTAAATTTCTATTAAATCAAAAAACATTTGGTTATAATAGAAATATATGAATTACAGAATTAAATCATTTGATTTTAGTAATTTTCACATTTAAATAGCGTTTATTAGTGGATGGTGTATTAAAGCATATGCTCGCCAAGATTCTTCCGAAACTCCTTCATCTTGATGAACTCCTTGATTAGGTTTTTCTACATTTTTCTAAATTCATAACATTTATTAAAAAAATTAGATAAATAAATTAAATTAAATTTTATACAAAACTTCGTTAATTTTTGACTTGGAACTATAAACTATTCATATTAATTGTATTTCTAAATAAATGTTGTCATCAAATGTGAAGTTGAGTCACATTCTTTATCTTGTGTCGTAAAAATAAGCATAGGCTGTTTTAGTAAGTTAAGAACGTCTTTTATTGGTCTAATGATGTTATTGGGATTGTTATTCGAATTGGACAGTTTAGTAAAACTTACTGCTATCCAAGATAATACAAATTCAAAATTAGTCCAATATTATAAGCCATAATTATAAGAATTTCATTCTTATTTTTGACTACGTAATATATGATTATAAAGTAATGATTAAATTTCTATTATAATCAAAAAAACATTTGGTTATAATAGAAATATATGAATTACAGAATTAAATCATTTGATTTTAGTAATTTTCACATTTAAATAGCGTTTATTAGTGGATGGTGTATTAAAGCATATGCTCGCCAAGATTCTACCGAAACTCCTTCATCTTGATGAACTCCTTGATTAGGTTTTCTACATTTTCTAAATTCATAACATTTATTAAAAAAATTAGATAAATAATTAAATTAAATTTTATACAAAACTTCGTTAATTTTTGACTTGGAACTATAAACTATTCATATTAATTGTATTTCTAAATAAATGTTGTCATCAAATGTGAAGTTGAGTCTCATTCTTTATCTTGTGTCGTAAAAATAAGCATAGGCTGTTTTAGTAAGTTAAGAACGTCTTTTTATTGGTCTAATGATGTTATTGGGATTGTTATTCGAATTGGACAGTTTAGTAAAACTTACTGCTATCCAAGATAATACAAATTCAAAATTAGTCCAATATTAAAGCCATAATTATAAGAATTTCATTCTTATTTTTGACTACGTAATATATGATTATAAAGTAATGATTAAATTTCTATTATAATCAAAAAAACATTTGGTTATAATAGAAATATATGAATTACAGAATTAAATCATTTGATTTTAGTAATTTTCACATTTAAATAGCGTTTATTAGTGGATGGTGTTAAAGCATATGCTCGCCAAGATTCTACCGAAACTCCTTCATCTTGATGAACTCCTTGATTAGGTTTTTCTACATTTTTCTAAATTCATAACATTTATTAAAAAAAATTAGATAAATAAATTAAATTAAATTTTATACAAAACTTCGTTAATTTTTGACTTGGAACTAAAAATATTCATATTAATTGTATTTCTAAATAAATGTTGTCATCAAATGTGAAGTTGAGTCTCATTCTTATCTTGTGTCGTAAAAATAAGCATAGGCTGTTTTAGTAAGTTAAGAACGTCTTTTTATTGGTCTAATGATGTTATTGGATTGTTATTCGAATTGGACAGTTTAGTAAAACTTACTGCTATCCAAGATAATACAAATTCAAAATTAGTCCAATATTATAAAGCCATATTATAAGAATTCATTCTTATTTTTGACTACGTAATATATGATTATAAAGTAATGATTAAATTTCTATTTTAATCAAAAAAACATTTGGTTATAATAGAAATATATGAATTACAGAATTAAATCATTTGATTTTAGTAATTTTCACATTTAAATAGCGTTTATTAGTGGATGGTGTATTAAAGCATATGCTCCCCAAGATTCTACCGAAACTCCTTCATCTTGATGAACTCCTTGATTAGGTTTTTCTACATTTTTCTAAATTCATAACATTTATAAAAAAAATTAGATAAATAAATTAAATTAAATTTATACAAAACTTCGTTAATTTTTGACTTGGAACTATAAACTATTCATATTAATTGTTTTCTAAATAAATGTTGTCATCAATGTGAAGTTGAGTCTCATTCTTTATCTTGTGTCGTAAAAATAAGCATAGGCTGTTTTAGTAAGTTAAGAACGTCTTTTTATTGGTCTAATGATTTATTGGATTGTTATTCGAATTGGACAGTTTAGTAAAACTTACTGCTATCCAAGATAATACAAATTCAAAATTAGTCCAATATTATAAAGCCATAATTATAAGAATTTCATTCTTATTTTTGACTACGTAATATATGATTATAAAGTAATGATTAAATTTATTATAATCAAAAAAATTTGGTTATAATAGAAATAATGAATTACAGAATTAAATCATTTGATTTTAGTAATTTTCACATTTAAATAGCGTTTATTAGTGGATGGTGTATTAAAGCATATGCTCCCCAAGATTCTACCGAAACTCCTTCATCTTGATGAACTCCTTGATTAGGTTTTTCTACATTTTTCTAAATTCATAACATTTATTAAAAAAAATTAGATAAATAAATTAAATTAAATTTTATACAAAACTTCGTTAATTTTTGACTTGGAACTATAAACTATTCATATTAATTGTATTTCTAAATAAATGTTGTCATCAAATGTGAAGTTGAGTCTCATTTTTTATCTTGTGTCGTAAAAATAAGCATAGGCTGTTTTAGTAAGTTAAGAACGTCTTTTTATTGGTCTAATGATGTTATTGGGATTGTTATTCGAATTGGACAGTTTAGTAAAACTTACTGCTATCCAGATAATACAAATTCAAAATTAGTCCAATATTATAAAGCCATAATTATAAGAATTTCATTCTTATTTTTGACTACGTAATATATGATTATAAAGTAATGATTAAATTTCTATTATAATCAAAAAACATTTGGTTATAATAGAAATATATGAATTACAGAATTAAATCATTTGATTTTAGTAATTTTCACATTTAATAGCGTTTATTAGTGGATGGTGTATTAAAGCATATGCTCGCCAAGATTCTTCCGAAACTCCTTCATCTTGATGAACTCCTTGATTAGGTTTTCTACATTTTTCTAAATTCATAACATTTATTAAAAAAAATTAGATAAATAATTAAATTAAATTTTATAAAAACTTCGTTAATTTTTGACTTGGAACTAAAACTATTCATATTAATTGTATTTCTAAATAAATGTTGTCATCAAATGTGAAGTTGAGTCCATTCTTTTATCTTGTGTCGTAAAAATAAGCATAGGCGTTTAGTAAGTTAAGAACGTCTTTTTATTGGTCTAATGATGTTATTGGGATTGTTATTCGAATTGGACAGTTTAGTAAAACTTACTGCTATCCAAGATAATACAAATTCAAAATTAGTCCAATATTTATAAAGCCATAATTATAAGAATTTCATTCTTATTTTTGACTACGTAATATATGATTATAAAGTAATGATTAAATTTCTATTATAATCAAAAAAACATTTGGTTATAATAGAAATATATGAATTACAGAATTAAATCATTTGATTTTAGTAATTTTCATTTAAATAGCGTTATTAGTGGATGGTGTATTAAAGCATATGCTCCCAAGATTCTACGAAACTCCTTTCATCTTGATGAACTCCTTGATTAGGTTTTTCTACATTTTTCTAAATTCATAACATTTATTAAAAAAATTAGATAAATAAATTAAATTAAATTTTATTACAAACTTCGTTAATTTTTGACTTGGAACTATAAACTATTCATATTAATTGTATTTCTAAATAAATGTTGTCATCAATGTGAAGTTGAGTCTCATTCTTTATCTTGTGTCGTAAAAATAAGCATAGGCTGTTTTAGTAAGTTAAGAACGTCTTTTTATTGGTCTAATGATGTTATTGGGATTGTTATTCGAATTGGACAGTTTAGTAAAACTTACTGCTATCCAAGATAATACAAAATTCAAAATTAGTCCAATATTATAAAGCCATAATTATAAGAATTCATTCTTATTTTTGACTACGTAATATATGATTATAAAGTAATGATTAAATTTCTATTTAATCAAAAACATTTGGTTATATAGAAATATATGAATTACAGAATTAAATCATTTGATTTTAGTAATTTTCACATTTAAATAGCGTTTATTAGTGGGTGTATTAAAGCATATGCTCGCCAAGATTCTACCGAAACTCCTTCATCTTGATGAACTCCTTGATTAGGTTTTTCTACATTTTCTAAATTCATAACATTTATTAAAAAAAAGATAAATAAATTAAATTAAATTTTATTACAAAACTTCGTTAATTTTTGACTTGGAACATAAACTATTCATATTAATTGTATTTCTAAATAAATGTTGTCATCAAATGTGAGTTGAGTCTCATTCTTTATCTGTGTCGTAAAAATAAGCATAGGCTGTTTTAGTAAGTTAAGAACGTCTTTTATTGGTCTAATGATGTTATTGGGATTGTTATTCGAATTGGACAGTTTAGTAAAATTACTGCTATCCAAGATAATACAAATTCAAAATTAGTCCAATATTAAAGCCATAATTATAAGAATTTCATTCTTATTTTTGACTACGTAATATATGATTATAAAGTAATGATTAAATTTCTATTATAATCAAAAAACATTTGGTTATAATAGAAATATATGAATTACAGAATTAAATCATTGATTTTAGTAATTTTCACATTTAAATAGCGTTTATTAGTGGATGGTGTATTAAAGCATATGCTCCCAAGATTCTACCGAAACTCCTTCATCTTGATGAACTCCTTGATTAGGTTTTTCTACATTTTCTAAATCATACATTTATTAAAAAAAATTAGATAAATAAATTAAATTAAATTTTATACAAAACTTCGTTAATTTTTGACTTGGAACTATAAAATATTCATATTAATTGTATTTCTAAATAAATGTTGTCATCAAATGTGAAGTTGAGTCTCATTCTTTATCTTGTGTTTAAAAATAAGCATAGGCGTTTTTAGTAAGTTAAGAACGTCTTTTTATTGGTCTAATGATGTTATTGGATTGTTATTCGAATTGGACAGTTTAGTAAAACTTACTGCTATCCAAGATAATACAAATTCAAATTAGTCCAATATTTTAAAGCCATAATTATAAGAATTTCATTCTTATTTTTGACTACGTATATATATTATAAAGTAATTTTTTAAATTTCTATTTAATCAAAAAAACATTTGGTTATAATAGAAATATATGATTACAGAATTAAATCATTTGATTTAGTAATTTTCACATTAAATAGCGTTTATTAGTGGATGGTGTATTAAAGCATATGCTCCCCAAGATTCTACCGAAACTCCTTCATCTTGATGAACTCCTTGATTAGGTTTTTACATTTTCTAAATTCATAACATTTATTAAAAAAATTAGATAAATAAATTAAATTAAATTTTATACAAAACTTCGTTAATTTTTGACTTGGAACTATAAACTATTTCATATTAATTGTATTTCTAAATAAATGTTGTCATCAATGTGAAGTTGGAGTCTCATTCTTTATCTTGTGTCGTAAAAATAAGCATAGGCTGTTTTAGTAAGTTAAGAACGTCTTTTTATTGGTCTAATGATGTTATTGGGATTGTTATTCGAATTGGACAGTTTAGTAAAACTTACTGCTATCCAAGATAATACAAATTCAAAATTAGTCCAATATTATAAAGCCATAATTATAAGAATTTCATTCTTATTTTTGACTACGTAATATATGATTATAAAGTAATGATTAAATTTCTATTATAATCAAAAAAAACATTTGGTTATAATAGAAATATATGAATTACAGAATTAAATCATTTGATTTTAGTAATTTTCACATTTAAATAGCGTTTATTAGTGGATGGTGTATTAAAGCATATGCTCGCCAAGATTCTTCCGAAACTCCTTCATCTTGATGAACTCCTTGATTAGGTTTTTCTACATTTTTTCTAAATCATAACATTTATTAAAAAAATTAGATAAATAAATTAAATTAAATTTTATAAAACTTCGTTAATTTTTTGACTTGGAACTATAAACTATTCATATTAATTGTATTTCTAAATAAATGTTTGTCATCAAATGTGAAGTTGAGTCTCATTCTTTATCTTGTGTTCGTAAAATATAAGCATAGGCTGTTTTAGTAAGTTAAGAACGTCTTTTTATTGGTCTAATGATGTTATTGGATTTGTATTCGAATGGACAGTTTAGTAAAACTTACTGCTATCCAAGATAATACAAATTCAAAATTAGTCCAATATTATAAAGCCATAATTATAAGAATTCATTCTTATTTTTGACTACGTAATATATGATTATAAAGTAATGATTAAATTTATTTTAATCAAAAAAACATTTGGTTATAATAGAAATATATGAATTACAGAATTAAATCATTTGATTTTAGTAATTTTCACATTTAAATAGCGTTTATTAGTGGATGTGTATTAAAGCATATGCTCCCAAATTCTACCGAAACTCCTCATCTTGATGAACTCCTTGATTAGGTTTTCTACATTTTTCTAAATTCATAACATTTATTAAAAAAAATTAGATAAATAAATTAAATTAAATTTATACAAAACTTCGTTAATTTTTGACTTGGAACTATAAACTATTCATATTATTGTATTTCTAAATAAATGTTGTCATCAAATGTGAAGTTGAGTCTCATTCTTTATCTTGTGTCGTAAAAATAAGCATAGGCTGTTTTAGTAAGTTAAGAACGTCTTTTTATTGGTCTAATGATGTTATTGGGATTGTTATTCGAATTGGACAGTTTAGTAAAACTTACTGCTATCCAAGATAATACAAATTCAAATTAGTCCAATATTATAAAGCCATAATTATAAGAATTTCATTCTTATTTTGACTACGTAATATATGATTATAAAGTAATGATTAAATTTCTATTATAATCAAAAAACATTTGGTCTATAATAGAAATATATGAATTACAGAATTAAATCATTTGATTTTAGTAATTTTCACATTTAAATAGCGTTTATTAGTGGATGGTGTATTAAAGCATATGCTCGCCAAGATTCTGCCGAAACTCCTTCATCTTGATGATACTCCTTGATTAGGTTTTTCTACATTTTTCTAAATTCAATA
>JACMZG010000988.1:0-13150 GCA_018340805.1 Microvelia longipes
TAGAGAAATAAGCGATTTCCATCAAGAATTGTAGAAGCCATCGGCAGATTTGTTTCAATCTATTTCCTAACATGTTCAGCAATATAACAGTGTTATTTCATGCATTTTAGCAGTGGGAAACACGAGAAAACTTCGGTTTTCTACTTTAGATTCGTTCCAGACATATTGCATAAGTTGTACTTTGTGTGATTTACTGTGGTTCTCTGATCGAAATCCAGTTATTAAAATAGTGATTTTCATGCTTATTTTGATCATTTTAAGCACTTAAATACGCTTTAAAAATAACATTAGAGAAATAAGCGATTTCCATCAAGAATTGTAGAAGCCATCGGCAGATTTGTTTCAATCTATTTCCTAACATGTTCAGCAATATAACAGTGTTATTTCATGCATTTTAGCAGTGGGAAACACGAGAAAACTTCGGTTTTCTACTTTAGATTCGTTCCAGACATATTGCATAAGTTGTACTTTGTGTGATTTACTGTGGTTCTCTGATCGAAATCCAGTTATTAAAATAGTGATTTTCATGCTTATTTTGATCATTTTAAGCACTTAAATACGCTTTAAACAATAACATTAGAGAAATAAGCGATTTCCATCAAGAATTGTAGAAGCCATCGGCAGATTTGTTTCAATCTATTTCCTAACATGTTCAGCAATATAACAGTGTTATTTCATGCATTTTAGCAGTGGGAAACACGAGAAAACTTCGGTTTTCTACTTTAGATTCGTTCCAGACATATTGCATAAGTTGTACTTTGTGTGATTTACTGTGGTTCTCTGATCGAAATCCAGTTATTAAAATAGTGATTTTCATGCTTATTTTGATCATTTTAAGCACTTAAATACGCTTTAAACAATAACATTAGAGAAATAAGCGATTTCCATCAAGAATTGTAGAAGCCATCGGCAGATTTGTTTCAATCTATTTCCTAACATGTTCAGCAATATAACAGTGTTATTTCATGCATTTTAGCAGTGGGAAACACGAGAAAACTTCGGTTTTCTACTTTAGATTCGTTCCAGACATATTGCATAAGTTGTACTTTGTGTGATTTACTGTGGTTCTCTGATCGAAATCCAGTTATTAAAATAGTGATTTTCATGCTTATTTTGATCATTTTAAGCACTTAAATACGCTTTAAACAATAACATTAGAGAAATAAGCGATTTCCATCAAGAATTGTAGAAGCCATCGGCAGATTTGTTTCAATCTATTTCCTAACATGTTCAGCAATATAACAGTGTTATTTCATGCATTTTAGCAGTGGGAAACACGAGAAAACTTCGGTTTTCTACTTTAGATTCGTTCCAGACATATTGCATAAGTTGTACTTTGTGTGATTTACTGTGGTTCTCTGATCGAAATCCAGTTATTAAAATAGTGATTTTCATGCTTATTTTGATCATTTTAAGCACTTAAATACGCTTTAAACAATAACATTAGAGAAATAAGCGATTTCCATCAAGAATTGTAGAAGCCATCGGCAGATTTGTTTCAATCTATTTCCTAACATGTTCAGCAATATAACAGTGTTATTTCATGCATTTTAGCAGTGGGAAACACGAGAAAACTTCGGTTTTCTACTTTAGATTCGTTCCAGACATATTGCATAAGTTGTACTTTGTGTGATTTACTGTGGTTCTCTGATCGAAATCCAGTTATTAAAATAGTGATTTTCATGCTTATTTTGATCATTTTAAGCACTTAAATACGCTTTAAACAATAACATTAGAGAAATAAGCGATTTCCATCAAGAATTGTAGAAGCCATCGGCAGATTTGTTTCAATCTATTTCCTAACATGTTCAGCAATATAACAGTGTTATTTCATGCATTTTAGCAGTGGGAAACACGAGAAAACTTCGGTTTTCTACTTTAGATTCGTTCCAGACATATTGCATAAGTTGTACTTTGTGTGATTTACTGTGGTTCTCTGATCGAAATCCAGTTATTAAAATAGTGATTTTCATGCTTATTTTGATCATTTTAAGCACTTAAATACGCTTTAAACAATAACATTAGAGAAATAAGCGATTTCCATCAAGAATTGTAGAAGCCATCGGCAGATTTGTTTCAATCTATTTCCTAACATGTTCAGCAATATAACAGTGTTATTTCATGCATTTTAGCAGTGGGAAACACGAGAAAACTTCGGTTTTCTACTTTAGATTCGTTCCAGACATATTGCATAAGTTGTACTTTGTGTGATTTACTGTGGTTCTCTGATCGAAATCCAGTTATTAAAATAGTGATTTTCATGCTTATTTTGATCATTTTAAGCACTTAAATACGCTTTAAACAATAACATTAGAGAAATAAGCGATTTCCATCAAGAATTGTAGAAGCCATCGGCAGATTTGTTTCAATCTATTTCCTAACATGTTCAGCAATATAACAGTGTTATTTCATGCATTTTAGCAGTGGGAAACACGAGAAAACTTCGGTTTTCTACTTTAGATTCGTTCCAGACATATTGCATAAGTTGTACTTTGTGTGATTTACTGTGGTTCTCTGATCGAAATCCAGTTATTAAAATAGTGATTTTCATGCTTATTTTGATCATTTTAAGCACTTAAATACGCTTTAAACAATAACATTAGAGAAATAAGCGATTTCCATCAAGAATTGTAGAAGCCATCGGCAGATTTGTTTCAATCTATTTCCTAACATGTTCAGCAATATAACAGTGTTATTTCATGCATTTTAGCAGTGGGAAACACGAGAAAACTTCGGTTTTCTACTTTAGATTCGTTCCAGACATATTGCATAAGTTGTACTTTGTGTGATTTACTGTGGTTCTCTGATCGAAATCCAGTTATTAAAATAGTGATTTTCATGCTTATTTTGATCATTTTAAGCACTTAAATACGCTTTAAACAATAACATTAGAGAAATAAGCGATTTCCATCAAGAATTGTAGAAGCCATCGGCAGATTTGTTTCAATCTATTTCCTAACATGTTCAGCAATATAACAGTGTTATTTCATGCATTTTAGCAGTGGGAAACACGAGAAACTTCGGTTTTCTACTTTAGATTCGTTCCAGACATATTGCATAAGTTGTACTTTGTGTGATTTACTGTGGTTCTCTGATCGAAATCCAGTTATTAAAATAGTGATTTTCATGCTTATTTTGATCATTTTAAGCACTTAAATACGCTTTAAACAATAACATTAGAGAAATAAGCGATTTCCATCAAGAATTGTAGAAGCCATCGGCAGATTTGTTTCAATCTATTTCCTAACATGTTCAGCAATATAACAGTGTTATTTCATGCATTTTAGCAGTGGGAAACACGAGAAAACTTCGGTTTTCTACTTTAGATTCGTTCCAGACATATTGCATAAGTTGTACTTTGTGTGATTTACTGTGGTTCTCTGATCGAAATCCAGTTATTAAAATAGTGATTTTCATGCTTATTTTGATCATTTTAAGCACTTAAATACGCTTTAAACAATAACATTAGAGAAATAAGCGATTTCCATCAAGAATTGTAGAAGCCATCGGCAGATTTGTTTCAATCTATTTCCTAACATGTTCAGCAATATAACAGTGTTATTTCATGCATTTTAGCAGTGGGAAACACGAGAAAACTTCGGTTTTCTACTTTAGATTCGTTCCAGACATATTGCATAAGTTGTACTTTGTGTGATTTACTGTGGTTCTCTGATCGAAATCCAGTTATTAAAATAGTGATTTTCATGCTTATTTTGATCATTTTAAGCACTTAAATACGCTTTAAACAATAACATTAGAGAAATAAGCGATTTCCATCAAGAATTGTAGAAGCCATCGGCAGATTTGTTTCAATCTATTTCCTAACATGTTCAGCAATATAACAGTGTTATTCATGCATTTTAGCAGTGGGAAACACGAGAAAACTTCGGTTTTCTACTTTAGATTCGTTCCAGACATATTGCATAAGTTGTACTTTGTGTGATTTACTGTGGTTCTCTGATCGAAATCCAGTTATTAAAATAGTGATTTTCATGCTTATTTTGATCATTTTAAGCACTTAAATACGCTTTAAACAATAACATTAGAGAAATAAGCGATTTCCATCAAGAATTGTAGAAGCCATCGGCAGATTTGTTTCAATCTATTTCCTAACATGTTCAGCAATATAACAGTGTTATTTCATGCATTTTAGCAGTGGGAAACACGAGAAAACTTCGGTTTTCTACTTTAGATTCGTTCCAGACATATTGCATAAGTTGTACTTTGTGTGATTTACTGTGGTTCTCTGATCGAAATCCAGTTATTAAAATAGTGATTTTCATGCTTATTTTGATCATTTTAAGCACTTAAATACGCTTTAAACAATAACATTAGAGAAATAAGCGATTTCCATCAAGAATTGTAGAAGCCATCGGCAGATTTGTTTCAATCTATTTCCTAACATGTTCAGCAATATAACAGTGTTATTTCATGCATTTTAGCAGTGGGAAACACGAGAAAACTTCGGTTTTCTACTTTAGATTCGTTCCAGACATATTGCATAAGTTGTACTTTGTGTGATTTACTGTGGTTCTCTGATCGAAATCCAGTTATTAAAATAGTGATTTTCATGCTTATTTTGATCATTTTAAGCACTTAAATACGCTTTAAACAATAACATTAGAGAGAAAAGCGATTTCCATCAAGAATTGTAGAAGCCATCGGCAGATTTGTTTCAATCTATTTCCTAACATGTTCAGCAATATAACAGTGTTATTTCATGCATTTTAGCAGTGGGAAACACGAGAAAACTTCGGTTTTCTACTTTAGATTCGTTCCAGACATATTGCATAAGTTGTACTTTGTGTGATTTACTGTGGTTCTCTGATCGAAATCCAGTTATTAAAATAGTGATTTTCATGCTTATTTTGATCATTTTAAGCACTTAAATACGCTTTAAACAATAACATTAGAGAAATAAGCGATTTCCATCAAGAATTGTAGAAGCCATCGGCAGATTTGTTTCAATCTATTTCCTAACATGTTCAGCAATATAACAGTGTTATTTCATGCATTTTAGCAGTGGGAAACACGAGAAAACTTCGGTTTTCTACTTTAGATTCGTTCCAGACATATTGCATAAGTTGTACTTTGTGTGATTTACTGTGGTTCTCTGATCGAAATCCAGTTATTAAAATAGTGATTTTCATGCTTATTTTGATCATTTTAAGCACTTAAATACGCTTTAAACAATAACATTAGAGAAATAAGCGATTTCCATCAAGAATTGTAGAAGCCATCGGCAGATTTGTTTCAATCTATTTCCTAACATGTTCAGCAATATAACAGTGTTATTTCATGCATTTTAGCAGTGGGAAACACGAGAAAACTTCGGTTTTCTACTTTAGATTCGTTCCAGACATATTGCATAAGTTGTACTTTGTGTGATTTACTGTGGTTCTCTGATCGAAATCCAGTTATTAAAATAGTGATTTTCATGCTTATTTTGATCATTTTAAGCACTTAAATACGCTTTAAACAATAACATTAGAGAAATAAGCGATTTCCATCAAGAATTGTAGAAGCCATCGGCAGATTTGTTTCAATCTATTTCCTAACATGTTCAGCAATATAACAGTGTTATTTCATGCATTTTAGCAGTGGGAAACACGAGAAAACTTCGGTTTTCTACTTTAGATTCGTTCCAGACATATTGCATAAGTTGTACTTTGTGTGATTTACTGTGGTTCTCTGATCGAAATCCAGTTATTAAAATAGTGATTTTCATGCTTATTTTGATCATTTTAAGCACTTAAATACGCTTTAAACAATAACATTAGAGAAATAAGCGATTTCCATCAAGAATTGTAGAAGCCATCGGCAGATTTGTTTCAATCTATTTCCTAACATGTTCAGCAATATAACAGTGTTATTTCATGCATTTTAGCAGTGGGAAACACGAGAAAACTTCGGTTTTCTACTTTAGATTCGTTCCAGACATATTGCATAAGTTGTACTTTGTGTGATTTACTGTGGTTCTCTGATCGAAATCCAGTTATTAAAATAGTGATTTTCATGCTTATTTTGATCATTTTAAGCACTTAAATACGCTTTAAACAATAACATTAGAGAAATAAGCGATTTCCATCAAGAATTGTAGAAGCCATCGGCAGATTTGTTTCAATCTATTTCCTAACATGTTCAGCAATATAACAGTGTTATTTCATGCATTTTAGCAGTGGGAAACACGAGAAAACTTCGGTTTTCTACTTTAGATTCGTTCCAGACATATTGCATAAGTTGTACTTTGTGTGATTTACTGTGGTTCTCTGATCGAAATCCAGTTATTAAAATAGTGATTTTCATGCTTATTTTGATCATTTTAAGCACTTAAATACGCTTTAAACAATAACATTAGAGAAATAAGCGATTTCCATCAAGAATTGTAGAAGCCATCGGCAGATTTGTTTCAATCTATTTCCTAACATGTTCAGCAATATAACAGTGTTATTTCATGCATTTTAGCAGTGGGAAACACGAGAAAACTTCGGTTTTCTACTTTAGATTCGTTCCAGACATATTGCATAAGTTGTACTTTGTGTGATTTACTGTGGTTCTCTGATCGAAATCCAGTTATTAAAATAGTGATTTTCATGCTTATTTTGATCATTTTAAGCACTTAAATACGCTTTAAACAATAACATTAGAGAAATAAGCGATTTCCATCAAGAATTGTAGAAGCCATCGGCAGATTTGTTTCAATCTATTTCCTAACATGTTCAGCAATATAACAGTGTTATTTCATGCATTTTAGCAGTGGGAAACACGAGAAAACTTCGGTTTTCTACTTTAGATTCGTTCCAGACATATTGCATAAGTTGTACTTTGTGTGATTTACTGTGGTTCTCTGATCGAAATCCAGTTATTAAAATAGTGATTTTCATGCTTATTTTGATCATTTTAAGCACTTAAATACGCTTTAAACAATAACATTAGAGAAATAAGCGATTTCCATCAAGAATTGTAGAAGCCATCGGCAGATTTGTTTCAATCTATTTCCTAACATGTTCAGCAATATAACAGTGTTATTTCATGCATTTTAGCAGTGGGAAACACGAGAAAACTTCGGTTTTCTACTTTAGATTCGTTCCAGACATATTGCATAAGTTGTACTTTGTGTGATTTACTGTGGTTCTCTGATCGAAATCCAGTTATTAAAATAGTGATTTTCATGCTTATTTTGATCATTTTAAGCACTTAAATACGCTTTAAACAATAACATTAGAGAAATAAGCGATTTCCATCAAGAATTGTAGAAGCCATCGGCAGATTTGTTTCAATCTATTTCCTAACATGTTCAGCAATATAACAGTGTTATTTCATGCATTTTAGCAGTGGGAAACACGAGAAAACTTCGGTTTTCTACTTTAGATTCGTTCCAGACATATTGCATAAGTTGTACTTTGTGTGATTTACTGTGGTTCTCTGATCGAAATCCAGTTATTAAAATAGTGATTTTCATGCTTATTTTGATCATTTTAAGCACTTAAATACGCTTTAAACAATAACATTAGAGAAATAAGCGATTTCCATCAAGAATTGTAGAAGCCATCGGCAGATTTGTTTCAATCTATTTCCTAACATGTTCAGCAATATAACAGTGTTATTTCATGCATTTTAGCAGTGGGAAACACGAGAAAACTTCGGTTTTCTACTTTAGATTCGTTCCAGACATATTGCATAAGTTGTACTTTGTGTGATTTACTGTGGTTCTCTGATCGAAATCCAGTTATTAAAATAGTGATTTTCATGCTTATTTTGATCATTTTAAGCACTTAAATACGCTTTAAACAATAACATTAGAGAAATAAGCGATTTCCATCAAGAATTGTAGAAGCCATCGGCAGATTTGTTTCAATCTATTTCCTAACATGTTCAGCAATATAACAGTGTTATTTCATGCATTTTAGCAGTGGGAAACACGAGAAAACTTCGGTTTTCTACTTTAGATTCGTTCCAGACATATTGCATAAGTTGTACTTTGTGTGATTTACTGTGGTTCTCTGATCGAAATCCAGTTATTAAAATAGTGATTTTCATGCTTATTTTGATCATTTTAAGCACTTAAATACGCTTTAAACAATAACATTAGAGAAATAAGCGATTTCCATCAAGAATTGTAGAAGCCATCGGCAGATTTGTTTCAATCTATTTCCTAACATGTTCAGCAATATAACAGTGTTATTTCATGCATTTTAGCAGTGGGAAAACACGAGAAAACTTCGGTTTTCTACTTTAGATTCGTTCCAGACATATTGCATAAGTTGTACTTTGTGTGATTTACTGTGGTTCTCTGATCGAAATCCAGTTATTAAAATAGTGATTTTCATGCTTATTTTGATCATTTTAAGCACTTAAATACGCTTTAAACAATAACATTAGAGAAATAAGCGATTTCCATCAAGAATTGTAGAAGCCATCGGCAGATTTGTTCAATCTATTTCCTAACATGTTCAGCAATATAACAGTGTTATTTCATGCATTTTAGCAGTGGGAAACACGAGAAAACTTCGGTTTTCTACTTTAGATTCGTTCCAGACATATTGCATAAGTTGTACTTTGTGTGATTTACTGTGGTTCTCTGATCGAAATCCAGTTATTAAAATAGTGATTTTCATGCTTATTTTGATCATTTTAAGCACTTAAATACGCTTTAAACAATAACATTAGAGAAATAAGCGATTTCCATCAAGAATTGTAGAAGCCATCGGCAGATTTGTTTCAATCTATTTCCTAACATGTTCAGCAATAACAGTGTTATTTCATGCATTTTAGCAGTGGGAAACACGAGAAAACTTCGGTTTTCTACTTTAGATTCGTTCCAGACATATTGCATAAGTTGTACTTTGTGTGATTTACTGTGGTTCTCTGATCGAAATCCAGTTATTAAAATAGTGATTTTCATGCTTATTTTGATCATTTTAAGCACTTAAATACGCTTTAAACAATAACATTAGAGAAATAAGCGATTTCCATCAAGAATTGTCCATCGGCAGATTTGTTTCAATCTATTTCCTAACATGTTCAGCAATATAACAGTGTTATTTCATGCATTTTAGCAGTGGGAAACACGAGAAAACTTCGGTTTTCTACTTTAGATTCGTTCCAGACATATTGCATAAGTTGTACTTTGTGTGATTTACTGTGGTTCTCTGATCGAAATCCAGTTATTAAAATAGTGATTTTCATGCTTATTTTGATCATTTTAAGCACTTAAATACGCTTTAAACAATAACATTAGAGAAATAAGCGATTTCCATCAAGAATTGTAGAAGCCATCGGCAGATTTGTTTCAATCTATTTCCTAACATGTTCAGCAATAACAGTGTTATTTCATGCATTTTAGCAGTGGGAAACACGAGAAAACTTCGGTTTTCTACTTTAGATTCGTTCCAGACATATTGCATAAGTTGTACTTTGTGTGATTTACTGTGGTTCTCTGATCGAAATCCAGTTATTAAAATAGTGATTTTCATGCTTATTTTGATCATTTTAAGCACTTAAATACGCTTTAAACAATAACATTAGAGAAATAAGCGATTTCCATCAAGAATTGTAGAAGCCATCGGCAGATTTGTTTCAATCTATTTCCTAACATGTTCAGCAATATAACAGTGTTATTTCATGCATTTTAGCAGTGGGAAACACGAGAAAACTTCGGTTTTCTACTTTAGATTCGTTCCAGACATATTGCATAAGTTGTACTTTGTGTGATTTACTGTGGTTCTCTGATCGAAATCCAGTTATTAAAATAGTGATTTTCATGCTTATTTTGATCATTTTAAGCACTTAAATACGCTTTAAACAATAACATTAGAGAAATAAGCGATTTCCATCAAGAATTGTAGAAGCCATCGGCAGATTTGTTTCAATCTATTTCCTAACATGTTCAGCAATATAACAGTGTTATTTCATGCATTTTAGCAGTGGGAAACACGAGAAAACTTCGGTTTTCTACTTTAGATTCGTTCCAGACATATTGCATAAGTTGTACTTTGTGTGATTTACTGTGGTTCTCTGATCGAAATCCAGTTATTAAAATAGTGATTTTCATGCTTATTTTGATCATTTTAAGCACTTAAATACGCTTTAAACAATAACATTAGAGAAATAAGCGATTTCCATCAAGAATTGTAGAAGCCATCGGCAGATTTGTTTCAATCTATTTCCTAACATGTTCAGCAATATAACAGTGTTATTTCATGCATTTTAGCAGTGGGAAACACGAGAAAACTTCGGTTTTCTACTTTAGATTCGTTCCAGACATATTGCATAAGTTGTACTTTGTGTGATTTACTGTGGTTCTCTGATCGAAATCCAGTTATTAAAATAGTGATTTTCATGCTTATTTTGATCATTTTAAGCACTTAAATACGCTTTAAACAATAACATTAGAGAAATAAGCGATTTCCATCAAGAATTGTAGAAGCCATCGGCAGATTTGTTTCAATCTATTTCCTAATGTTCAGCAATATAACAGTGTTATTTCATGCATTTTAGCAGTGGGAAACACGAGAAAACTTCGGTTTTCTACTTTAGATTCGTTCCAGACATATTGCATAAGTTGTACTTTGTGTGATTTACTGTGGTTCTCTGATCGAAATCCAGTTATTAAAATAGTGATTTTCATGCTTATTTTGATCATTTTAAGCACTTAAATACGCTTTAAACAATAACATTAGAGAAATAAGCGATTTCCATCAAGAAATTGTAGAAGCCATCGGCAGATTTGTTTCAATCTATTTCCTAACATGTTCAGCAATATAACAGTGTTATTTCATGCATTTTAGCAGTGGGAAACACGAGAAAACTTCGGTTTTCTACTTTAGATTCGTTCCAGACATATTGCATAAGTTGTACTTTGTGTGATTTACTGTGGTTCTCTGATCGAAATCCAGTTATTAAAATAGTGATTTTCATGCTTATTTTGATCATTTTAAGCACTTAAATACGCTTTAAACAATAACATTAGAGAAATAAGCGATTTCCATCAAGAATTGTAGAAGCCATCGGCAGATTTGTTTCAATCTATTTCCTAATGTTCAGCAATATAACAGTGTTATTTCATGCATTTTAGCAGTGGGAAACACGAGAAAACTTCGGTTTTCTACTTTAGATTCGTTCCAGACATATTGCATAAGTTGTACTTTGTGTGATTTACTGTGGTTCTCTGATCGAAATCCAGTTATTAAAATAGTGATTTTCATGCTTATTTTGATCATTTTAAGCACTTAAATACGCTTTAAACAATAACATTAGAGAAATAAGCGATTTCCATCAAGAATTGTAGAAGCCATCGGCAGATTTGTTTCAATCTATTTCCTAACATGTTCAGCAATATAACAGTGTTATTTCATGCATTTTAGCAGTGGGAAACACGAGAAAACTTCGGTTTTCTACTTTAGATTCGTTCCAGACATATTGCATAAGTTGTACTTTGTGTGATTTACTGTGGTTCTCTGATCGAAATCCAGTTATTAAAATAGTGATTTTCATGCTTATTTTGATCATTTTAAGCACTTAAATACGCTTTAAACAATAATTAGAGAAATAAGCGATTTCCATCAAGAATTGTAGAAGCCATCGGCAGATTTGTTTCAATCTATTTCCTAACATGTTCAGCAATATAACAGTGTTATTTCATGCATTTTAGCAGTGGGAAACACGAGAAAACTTCGGTTTTCTACTTTAGATTCGTTCCAGACATATTGCATAAGTTGTACTTTGTGTGATTTACTGTGGTTCTCTGATCGAAATCCAGTTATTAAAATAGTGATTTTCATGCTTATTTTGATCATTTTAAGCACTTAAATACGCTTTAAACAATAACATTAGAGAAATAAGCGATTTCCATCAAGAATTGTAGAAGCCATCGGCAGATTTGTTTCAATCTATTTCCTAACATGTTCAGCAATATAACAGTGTTATTTCATGCATTTTAGCAGTGGGAAACACGAGAAAACTTCGGTTTTCTACTTTAGATTCGTTCCAGACATATTGCATAAGTTGTACTTTGTGTGATTTACTGTGGTTCTCTGATCGAAATCCAGTTATTAAAATAGTGATTTTCATGCTTATTTTGATCATTTTAAGCACTTAAATACGCTTTAAACAATAACATTAGAGAAATAAGCGATTTCCATCAAGAATTGTAGAAGCCATCGGCAGATTTGTTTCAATCTATTTCCTAACATGTTCAGCAATATAACAGTGTTATTTCATGCATTTTAGCAGTGGGAAACACGAGAAAACTTCGGTTTTCTACTTTAGATTCGTTCCAGACATATTGCATAAGTTGTACTTTGTGTGATTTACTGTGGTTCTCTGATCGAAATCCAGTTATTAAAATAGTGATTTTCATGCTTATTTTGATCATTTTAAGCACTTAAATACGCTTTAAACAATAACATTAGAGAAATAAGCGATTTCCATCAAGAATTGTAGAAGCCATCGGCAGATTTGTTTCAATCTATTTCCTAACATGTTCAGCAATATAACAGTGTTATTTCATGCATTTTAGCAGTGGGAAACACGAGAAAACTTCGGTTTTCTACTTTAGATTCGTTCCAGACATATTGCATAAGTTGTACTTTGTGTGATTTACTGTGGTTCTCTGATCGAAATCCAGTTATTAAAATAGTGATTTTCATGCTTATTTTGATCATTTTAAGCACTTAAATACGCTTTAAACAATAACATTAGAGAAATAAGCGATTTCCATCAAGAATTGTAGAAGCCATCGGCAGATTTGTTTCAATCTATTTCCTAACATGTTCAGCAATATAACAGTGTTATTTCATGCATTTTAGCAGTGGGAAACACGAGAAAACTTCGGTTTTCTACTTTAGATTCGTTCCAGACATATTGCATAAGTTGTACTTTGTGTGATTTACTGTGGTTCTCTGATCGAAATCCAGTTATTAAAATAGTGATTTTCATGCTTATTTTGATCATTTTAAGCACTTAAATACGCTTTAAACAATAACATTAGAGAAATAAGCGATTTCCATCAAGAATTGTAGAAGCCATCGGCAGATTTGTTTCAATCTATTTCCTAACATGTTCAGCAATATAACAGTTATTTCATGCATTTTAGCAGTGGGAAAACACGAGAAAACTTCGGTTTTCTACTTTAGATTCGTTCCAGACA
>JACMZG010000989.1:0-13137 GCA_018340805.1 Microvelia longipes
CAGCCCTTTACATTATTCAAAAACAGGCGAGGAAATGGATTTCTGAAATTTTCGATATTAAATGCCAATGTACAGTTATTAATTTGATGATTAAAATAATAGAAATACTAATAATATTATTATGCAAATCATGATTTTTTGGAAATTTTAGATGTCGACGCTCATACTCCATTGGGTACACCCGATCTCGTTTGATCTCGGAATGTTAAGCAACGGAAGGCCTTGTTAGTACTTGAATGCGTGAGCGTCTGGGAATACAAGGTGTCGACTTTTTGCAATTTGAAGCAATTATATTTGATTCAATTAGATTGATTTATTTGAATAATAGTAAGCAAAATCATAAGGTAATGCAAAAGAAATGTACACACATTATTGACAGGGCTTTTAAAACTTTATAATTCCACACAATTTCCCATAAAATCATGGATTTTCCTCCCATCAATTTATTCCCTATAATATTGATTTATCGATCGGTCCGTTCATAGACTATCTCCACGGATGACATTACCACCATTAGAATCCTTATGAATTCATCAACTTTGATATCAATTCGCTGGAAAATAAATTCAAATTTTTCCAATAAAAATCGATATTTTCACAAAATGCACTTTCATTTTTCAATAGATCCAGCCATATTTCTGAAATTCTTCGATAATTAACATGCCAATGTTACAGTTATAATTTGATGATATTAAAAAATAATAGAAATACTAATAATATTATTATGCAAATCATGATTTTTGAAATTTAGATGTCGACGCTCATACTCCATTGGGTACACCCGATCTCGTTTGATCTCGGAATGTTAAGCAACGGAAGGCCTTGTTAGTACTTGAATGCGTGAGCGTCTGGGAATACAAGGTGGTGTCGACTTTTGCAATTTGAAGCAATTATATTTGATTCAATTAGATTGATTTATTGAATAATTAGTAGCAAAATCAATAAGGTAATGCAAAAGAAATGTACACACATTATTGACAGGCTTTAAAACTTTATAATTCCACAATTTCCCATAAAATCATGGATTTTCCTCCCATCAATTTAACAATTTTCCTATAATATTGATTTATCGATCGGTCCGTTCATAGACTATCTCCACGGATGACATGTACCACCATTAGAATCCTTATTGAATTTCATCAACTTTGATATCAATTTCGCTGGAAAATAAATTCTCAAATTTTTCCAATAAAAATCGATATTTCACAAAAATGCACTTTCATTTTTCAATAGATTCCAGCCATATTTTCTGAAATTTCTTTCGATAATTAACATGCCAATGTTACAGTTATTAATTTGATGATATTAAAATAATAGAAATACTAATAATATTTATTATGCAAATCATGATTTTTTGAAATTTAGATGTCGACGCTCATACTCCATTGGGTACACCCGATCTCGTTTGATCTCGGAATGTTAAGCAACGGAAGGCCTTGTTAGTACTTGAATGCGTGAGCGTCTGGGAATACAAGGTGGACTTTTTGCAATTTGAAGCAATTATATTTGATTCAATTAGATTGATTTATTTGAATAATAGTAGCAAAATCAATAAGGTAATGCAAAAGAAATGTACACACATTATTGACAGGGCTTTAAAACTTTATAATTCCACAATTTCCCATAAAATCATGGATTTTCCTCCCATCAATTTAACAATTTTCCTATAATATTGATTATCGATCGGTCCGTTCATAGACTATCTCCACGGATGACATGTACCACCATTAGAATCCTTATTGAATTTCATCAACTTTGATATCAATTTCGCTGGAAAATAAATTCTCAAATTTTTTCCAATAAAATCGATATTTTCACAAAAAATGCACTTTCATTTTTCAATAGATTCCAGCCATATTTCTGAAATTTCTTTCGATAATTAACATGCCAATGTTACAGTTATTAATTTGATGATATTAAAATAATAGAAATACTAATAATATTTATTATGCAAATCATGATTTTTTGAAATTTTAGATGTCGACGCTCATACTCCATTGGGTACACCCGATCTCGTTTGATCTCGGAATGTTAAGCAACGGAAGGCCTTGTTAGTACTTGAATGCGTGAGCGTCTGGGAATACAAGGTGGTGTCGACTTTTTGCAATTTGAAGCAATTATATTTTTGATTCAATTAGATTGATTTATTTGAATAATAGTAGCAAAATCAATAAGGTAATGCAAAAGAAATGTACACACATTATTGACAGGGCTTTAAAACTTTATAATTCCACAATTTCCCATAAAATCATGGATTTTCCTCCCATCAATTTAACAATTTTCCTATAATATTGATTTATCGATCGGTCCGTTCATAGACTATCTCCACGGATGACATGTACCACCATTAGAATCCTTATTGAATTTCATCAACTTTGATATCAATTCGCTGGAAAATAAATTCTCAAATTTTTTCCAATAAAAAATCGATATTTTCACAAAATGCACTTTCATTTTTCAATAGATTCCAGCCATATTTTCTGAAATTTCTTTCGATAATTAACATGCCAATGTTACAGTTATTAATTTGATGATATTAAAATAATAGAAATACTAATAATATTTATTATGCAAATCATGATTTTTTGAAATTTAGATGTCGACGCTCATACTCCATTGGGTACACCCGATCTCGTTTGATCTCGGAATGTTAAGCAACGGAAGGGCCTTGTTAGTACTTGAATGCGTGAGCGTCTGGGAATACAAGGTGGTGTCGACTTTTGCAAATTTGAAGCAATTATATTTTGATTCAATTAGATTGATTTATTTGAATAATAGTAGCAAAATCAATAAGGTAATGCAAAAGAAATGTACACACATTATTGACAGGGCTTTAAAACTTTATAATTCCACAATTTCCCATAAAATCATGGATTTTCCTCCCATCAATTTAACAATTTTCCTATAATATTGATTTATCGATCGGTCCGTTCATAGACTATCTCCACGGATGACATGTACCACCATTAGAATCCTTATTGAATTTCATCAACTTTGATATCAATTTCGCTGGAAAATAAATTCTCAAATTTTTTCCAATAAAAATCGATATTTTCACAAAAATGCACTTTCATTTTTCAATAGATTCCAGCCATATTTTCTGAAATTTCTTTCGATAATTAACATGCCAATGTTACAGTTATTAATTTGATGATATTAAAATAATAGAAATACTAATAATATTTATTATGCAAATCATGATTTTTTGAAATTTAGATGTCGACGCTCATACTCCATTGGGTACACCCGATCTCGTTTGATCTCGGAATGTTAAGCAACGGAAGGCCTTGTTAGTACTTGAATGCGTGAGCGTCTGGGAATACAAGGTGGTGTCGACTTTTTGCAATTTGAAGCAATTATATTTTGATTCAATTAGATTGATTTATTTGAATAATAGTAGCAAAATCAATAAGGTAATGCAAAAGAAATGTACACACATTATTGACAGGGCTTTAAAACTTTATAATTCCACAATTTCCCATAAAATCATGGATTTTCCTCCCATCAATTTAACAATTTTCCTATAATATTGATTTATCGATCGGTCCGTTCATAGACTATCTCCACGGATGACATGTACCACCATTAGAATCCTTATTGAATTTCATCAACTTTGATATCAATTTCGCTGGAAAATAAATTCTCAAATTTTTCCAATAAAAATCGATATTTTCACAAAAATGCACTTTCATTTTTCAATAGATTCCAGCCATATTTTCTGAAATTTCTTTCGATAATTAACATGCCAATGTTACAGTTATTAATTTGATGATATTAAATAATAGAAATACTAATAATATTTATTATGCAAATCATGATTTTTTGAAATTTAGATGTCGACGCTCATACTCCATTGGGTACACCCGATCTCGTTTGATCTCGGAATGTTAAGCAACGGAAGGCCTTGTTAGTACTTGAATGCGTGAGCGTCTGGGAATACAAGGTGGTGTCGACTTTTTGCAATTTGAAGCAATTATATTTTGATTCAATTAGATTGATTTATTTGAATAATAGTAGCAAAATCAATAAGGTAATGCAAAAGAAATGTACACACATTATTGACAGGGCTTTAAAACTTTATAATTCCACAATTTCCCATAAAATCATGGATTTTCCTCCCATCAATTTAACAATTTTCCTATAATATTGATTTATCGATCGGTCCGTTCATAGACTATCTCCACGGATGACATGTACCACCATTAGAATCCTTATTGAATTTCATCAACTTTGATATCAATTCGCTGGAAAATAAATTCTCAAATTTTTTCCAATAAAAATCGATATTTTCACAAAAATGCACTTTCATTTTTCAATAGATTCCAGCCATATTTTCTGAAATTTCTTTCGATAATTAACATGCCAATGTTACAGTTATTAATTTGATGATATTAAAATAATAGAAATACTAATAATATTTATTATGCAAATCATGATTTTTTTGAAATTTAGATGTCGACGCTCATACTCCATTGGGTACACCCGATCTCGTTTGATCTCGGAATGTTAAGCAACGGAAGGCCTTGTTAGTACTTGAATGCGTGAGCGTCTGGGAATACAAGGTGTGTCGACTTTTTGCAATTTGAAGCAATTATATTTTGATTCAATTAGATTGATTTATTTGAATAATAGTAGCAAAATCAATAAGGTAATGCAAAAGAAATGTACACACATTATTGACAGGGCTTTAAAACTTTATAATTCCACAATTTCCCATAAAATCATGGATTTTCCTCCCATCAATTTAACAATTTTCCTATAATATTGATTTATCGATCGGTCCGTTCATAGACTATCTCCACGGATGACATGTACCACCATTAGAATCCTTATTGAATTTCATCAACTTTGATATCAATTTCGCTGGAAAATAAATTCTCAAATTTTTTCCAATAAAAATCGATATTTTCACAAAAATGCACTTTCATTTTTCAATAGATTCCAGCCATATTTTCTGAAATTTCTTTCGATAATTAACATGCCAATGTTACAGTTATTAATTTGATGATATTAAAATAATAGAAATACTAATAATATTTATTATGCAAATCATGATTTTTTGAAATTTAGATGTCGACGCTCATACTCCATTGGGTACACCCGATCTCGTTTGATCTCGGAATGTTAAGCAACGGAAGGCCTTGTTAGTACTTGAATGCGTGAGCGTCTGGGAATACAAGGTGGTGTCGACTTTTTGCAATTTGAAGCAATTATATTTTGATTCAATTAGATTGATTTATTTGAATAATAGTAGCAAAATCAATAAGGTAATGCAAAAGAAATGTACACACATTATTGACAGGGCTTTAAAACTTTATAATTCCACAATTTCCCATAAAATCATGGATTTTCCTCCCATCAATTTAACAATTTTCCTATAATATTGATTTATCGATCGGTCCGTTCATAGACTATCTCCACGGATGACATGTACCACCATTAGAATCCTTATTGAATTTCATCAACTTTGATATCAATTTCGCTGGAAAATAAATTCTCAAATTTTTTCCAATAAAAATCGATATTTTCACAAAAATGCACTTTCATTTTTCAATAGATTCCAGCCATATTTTCTGAAATTTCTTTTCGATAATTAACATGCCAATGTTACAGTTATTAATTTGATGATATTAAAATAATAGAAATACTAATAATATTTATTATGCAAATCATGATTTTTTGAAATTTAGATGTCGACGCTCATACTCCATTGGGTACACCCGATCTCGTTTGATCTCGGAATGTTAAGCAACGGAAGGCCTTGTTAGTACTTGAATGCGTGAGCGTCTGGGAATACAAGGTGGTGTCGACTTTTTGCAATTTGAAGCAATTATATTTTGATTCAATTAGATTGATTTATTTGAATAATAGTAGCAAAATCAATAAGGTAATGCAAAAGAAATGTACACACATTATTGACAGGGCTTTAAAACTTTATAATTCCACAATTTCCCATAAAATCATGGATTTTCCTCCCATCAATTTAACAATTTTCCTATAATATTGATTTATCGATCGGTCCGTTCATAGACTATCTCCACGGATGACATGTACCACCATTAGAATCCTTATTGAATTTCATCAACTTTGATATCAATTCGCTGGAAAATAAATTCTCAAATTTTTTCCAATAAAAATCGATATTTTCACAAAAATGCACTTTCATTTTTCAATAGATTCCAGCCATATTTTCTGAAATTTCTTTCGATAATTAACATGCCAATGTTACAGTTATTAATTTGATGATATTAAAATAATAGAAATACTAATAATATTTATTATGCAAATCATGATTTTTTGAAATTTAGATGTCGACGCTCATACTCCATTGGGTACACCCGATCTCGTTTGATCTCGGAATGTTAAGCAACGGAAGGCCTTGTTAGTACTTGAATGCGTGAGCGTCTGGGAATACAAGGTGGTGTCGACTTTTTGCAATTTGAAGCAATTATATTTTGATTCAATTAGATTGATTTATTTGAATAATAGTAGCAAAATCAATAAGGTAATGCAAAAGAAATGTACACACATTATTGACAGGGCTTTAAAACTTTATAATTCCACAATTTCCCATAAAATCATGGATTTTCCTCCCATCAATTTAACAATTTTCCTATAATATTGATTTATCGATCGGTCCGTTCATAGACTATCTCCACGGATGACATGTACCACCATTAGAATCCTTATTGAATTTCATCAACTTTGATATCAATTTCGCTGGAAAATAAATTCTCAAATTTTTTCCAATAAAAATCGATATTTTCACAAAAATGCACTTTCATTTTTCAATAGATTCCAGCCATATTTTCTGAAATTTCTTTCGATAATTAACATGCCAATGTTACAGTTATTAATTTGATGATATTAAAATAATAGAAATACTAATAATATTTATTATGCAAATCATGATTTTTTGAAATTTAGATGTCGACGCTCATACTCCATTGGGTACACCCGATCTCGTTTGATCTCGGAATGTTAAGCAACGGAAGGCCTTGTTAGTACTTGAATGCGTGAGCGTCTGGGAATACAAGGTGGTGTCGACTTTTTGCAATTTGAAGCAATTATATTTTGATTCAATTAGATTGATTTATTTGAATAATAGTAGCAAAATCAATAAGGTAATGCAAAAGAAATGTACACACATTATTGACAGGGCTTTAAAACTTTATAATTCCACAATTTCCCATAAAATCATGGATTTTCCTCCCATCAATTTAACAATTTTCCTATAATATTGATTTCGATATAGACTATCTCCACGGATGACATGTACCACCATTAGAATCCTTATTGAATTTCATCAACTTTGATATCAATTTCGCTGGAAAATAAATTCTCAAATTTTTTCCAATAAAAATCGATATTTTCACAAAAATGCACTTTCATTTTTCAATAGATTCCAGCCATATTTTCTGAAATTTCTTTCGATAATTAACATGCCAATGTTACAGTTATTAATTTGATGATATTAAAATAATAGAAATACTAATAATATTTATTATGCAAATCATGATTTTTTGAAATTTAGATGTCGACGCTCATACTCCATTGGGTACACCCGATCTCGTTTGATCTCGAATGTTAAGCAACGGAAGGCCTTGTTAGTACTTGAATGCGTGAGCGTCTGGGAATACAAGGTGGTGTCGACTTTTTGCAATTTGAAGCAATTATATTTTGATTCAATTAGATTGATTTATTTGAATAATAGTAGCAAAATCAATAAGGTAATGCAAAAGAAATGTACACACATTATTGACAGGGCTTTAAAACTTTATAATTCCACAATTTCCCATAAAATCATGGATTTTCCTCCCATCAATTTAACAATTTTCCTATAATATTGATTCGATCGGTTCATAGACTATCTCCACGGATGACATGTACCACCATTAGAATCCTTATTGAATTTCATCAACTTTGATATCAATTTCGCTGGAAAATAAATTCTCAAATTTTTTCCAATAAAAATCGATATTTTCACAAAAATGCACTTTCATTTTTCAATAGATTCCAGCCATATTTTCTGAAATTTCTTTCGATAATTAACATGCCAATGTTACAGTTATTAATTTGATGATATTAAAATAATAGAAATACTAATAATATTTATTATGCAAATCATGATTTTTTGAAATTTAGATGTCGACGCTCATACTCCATTGGGTACACCCGATCTCGTTTGATCTCGGAATGTTAAGCAACGGAAGGCCTTGTTAGTACTTGAATGCGTGAGCGTCTGGGAATACAAGGTGGTGTCGACTTTTTGCAATTTGAAGCAATTATATTTTGATTCAATTAGATTGATTTATTTGAATAATAGTAGCAAAATCAATAAGGTAATGCAAAAGAAATGTACACACATTATTGACAGGGCTTTAAAACTTTATAATTCCACAATTTCCCATAAAATCATGGATTTTCCTCCCATCAATTTAACAATTTTCCTATAATATTGATTTATCGATCGGTCCGTTCATAGACTATCTCCACGGATGACATGTACCACCATTAGAATCCTTATTGAATTTCATCAACTTTGATATCAATTTCGCTGGAAAATAAATTCTCAAATTTTTTCCAATAAAAATCGATATTTTCACAAAAATGCACTTTCATTTTTCAATAGATTCCAGCCATATTTTCTGAAATTTCTTTCGATAATTAACATGCCAATGTTACAGTTATTAATTTGATGATATTAAAATAATAGAAATACTAATAATATTTATTATGCAAATCATGATTTTTTGAAATTTAGATGTCGACGCTCATACTCCATTGGGTACACCCGATCTCGTTTGATCTCGGAATGTTAAGCAACGGAAGGCCTTGTTAGTACTTGAATGCGTGAGCGTCTGGGAATACAAGGTGGTGTCGACTTTTTGCAATTTGAAGCAATTATATTTTGATTCAATTAGATTGATTTATTTGAATAATAGTAGCAAAATCAATAAGGTAATGCAAAAGAAATGTACACACATTATTGACAGGGCTTTAAAACTTTATAATTCCACAATTTCCCATAAAATCATGGATTTTCCTCCCATCAATTTAACAATTTTCCTATATATTGATTTTCATAGACTATCTCCACGGATGACATGTACCACCATTAGAATCCTTATTGAATTTCATCAACTTTGATATCAATTTCGCTGGAAAATAAATTCTCAAATTTTTTCCAATAAAAATCGATATTTTCACAAAAATGCACTTTCATTTTTCAATAGATTCCAGCCATATTTTCTGAAATTTCTTTCGATAATTAACATGCCAATGTTACAGTTATTAATTTGATGATATTAAAATAATAGAAATACTAATAATATTTATTATGCAAATCATGATTTTTTGAAATTTAGATGTCGACGCTCATACTCCATTGGGTACACCCGATCTCGTTTGATCTCGGAATGTTAAGCAACGGAAGGCCTTGTTAGTACTTGAATGCGTGAGCGTCTGGGAATACAAGGTGGTGTCGACTTTTTGCAATTTGAAGCAATTATATTTTGATTCAATTAGATTGATTTATTTGAATAATAGTAGCAAAATCAATAAGGTAATGCAAAAGAAATGTACACACATTATTGACAGGGCTTTAAAACTTTATAATTCCACAATTTCCCATAAAATCATGGATTTTCCTCCCATCAATTTAACAATTTCCTATAATATTGATTTATCGATCGGTCCGTTCATAGACTATCTCCACGGATGACATGTACCACCATTAGAATCCTTATTGAATTTCATCAACTTTGATATCAATTTCGCTGGAAAATAAATTCTCAAATTTTTTCCAATAAAAATCGATATTTTCACAAAAATGCACTTTCATTTTTCAATAGATTCCAGCCATATTTCTGAAATTTCTTTCGATAATTAACATGCCAATGTTACAGTTATTAATTTGATGATATTAAAATAATAGAAATACTAATAATATTTATTATGCAAATCATGATTTTTTGAAATTTAGATGTCGACGCTCATACTCCATTGGGTACACCCGATCTCGTTTGATCTCGGAATGTTAAGCAACGGAAGGCCTTGTTAGTACTTGAATGCGTGAGCGTCTGGGAATACAAGGTGGTGTCGACTTTTTGCAATTTGAAGCAATTATATTTTGATTCAATTAGATTGATTTATTTGAATAATAGTAGCAAAATCAATAAGGTAATGCAAAAGAAATGTACACACATTATTGACAGGGCTTTAAAACTTTATAATTCCACAATTTCCCATAAAATCATGGATTTTCCTCCCATCAATTTAACAATTTTCCTATAATATTGATTTATCGATATAGACTATCTCCACGGATGACATGTACCACCATTAGAATCCTTATTGAATTTCATCAACTTTGATATCAATTTCGCTGGAAAATAAATTCTCAAATTTTTTTCCAATAAAAATCGATATTTTCACAAAATGCACTTTCATTTTTCAATAGATTCCAGCCATATTTTCTGAAATTTCTTTCGATAATTAACATGCCAATGTTACAGTTATTAATTTGATGATATTAAAATAATAGAAATACTAATAATATTTATTATGCAAATCATGATTTTTTGAAATTTAGATGTCGACGCTCATACTCCATTGGGTACACCCGATCTCGTTTGATCTCGGAATGTTAAGCAACGGAAGGCCTTGTTAGTACTTGAATGCGTGAGCGTCTGGGAATACAAGGTGGTGTCGACTTTTTGCAATTTGAAGCAATTATATTTTGATTCAATTAGATTGATTTATTTGAATAATAGTAGCAAAATCAATAAGGTAATGCAAAAGAAATGTACACACATTATTGACAGGGCTTTAAAACTTTATAATTCCACAATTTCCCATAAAATCATGGATTTTCCTCCATCAATTTAACAATTTTCCTATAATATTGATTTATCGATCGGTCCGTTCATAGACTATCTCCACGGATGACATGTACCACCATTAGAATCCTTATTGAATTTCATCAACTTTGATATCAATTTCGCTGGAAAATAAATTCTCAAATTTTTTCCAATAAAAATCGATATTTTCAAAAAATGCACTTTCATTTTTCAATAGATTCCAGCCATATTTTCTGAAATTTCTTTCGATAATTAACATGCCAATGTTACAGTTATTAATTTGATGATATTAAAATAATAGAAATACTAATAATATTTATTATGCAAATCATGATTTTTTGAAATTTAGATGTCGACGCTCATACTCCATTGGGTACACCCGATCTCGTTTGATCTCGGAATGTTAAGCAACGGAAGGCCTTGTTAGTACTTGAATGCGTGAGCGTCTGGGAATACAAGGTGGTGTCGACTTTTTGCAATTTGAAGCAATTATATTTTGATTCAATTAGATTGATTTATTTGAATAATAGTAGCAAAATCAATAAGGTAATGCAAAAGAAATGTACACACATTATTGACAGGGCTTTAAAACTTTATAATTCCACAATTTCCCATAAAATCATGGATTTTCCTCCCATCAATTTAACAATTTTCCTATAATATTGATTTATCGATCGGTCCGTTCATAGACTATCTCCACGGATGACATGTACCACCATTAGAATCCTTATTGAATTTCATCAACTTTGATATCAATTTCGCTGGAAAATAAATTCTCAAATTTTTTCCAATAAAAATCGATATTTTCACAAAAATGCACTTTCATTTTTCAATAGATTCCAGCCATATTTTCTGAAATTTCTTTCGATAATTAACATGCCAATGTTACAGTTATTAATTTGATGATATTAAAATAATAGAAATACTAATAATATTTATTATGCAAATCATGATTTTTTGAAATTTAGATGTCGACGCTCATACTCCATTGGGTACACCCGATCTCGTTTGATCTCGGAATGTTAAGCAACGGAAGGCCTTGTTAGTACTTGAATGCGTGAGCGTCTGGGAATACAAGGTGGTGTCGACTTTTTGCAATTTGAAGCAATTATATTTTGATTCAATTAGATTGATTTATTTGAATAATAGTAGCAAAATCAATAAGGTAATGCAAAAGAAATGTACACACATTATTGACAGGGCTTTAAAACTTTATAATTCCACAATTTCCCATAAAATCATGGATTTTCCTCCCATCAATTAACAATTTTCCTATAATATTCGATTTCATAGACTATCTCCACGGATGACATGTACCACCATTAGAATCCTTATTGAATTTCATCAACTTTGATATCAATTTCGCTGGAAAATAAATTCTCAAATTTTTTCCAATAAAAATCGATATTTTCACAAAAATGCACTTTCATTTTTCAATAGATTCCAGCCATATTTTCTGAAATTTCTTTCGATAATTAACATGCCAATGTTACAGTTATTAATTTGATGATATTAAAATAATAGAAATACTAATAATATTTATTATGCAAATCATGATTTTTTGAAATTTAGATGTCGACGCTCATACTCCATTGGGTACACCCGATCTCGTTTGATCTCGGAATGTTAAGCAACGGAAGGCCTTGTTAGTACTTGAATGCGTGAGCGTCTGGGAATACAAGGTGGTGTCGACTTTTTGCAATTTGAAGCAATTATATTTTGATTCAATTAGATTGATTTATTTGAATAATAGTAGCAAAATCAATAAGGTAATGCAAAAGAAATGTACACACATTATTGACAGGGCTTTAAAACTTTATAATTCCACAATTTCCCATAAAATCATGGATTTTCCTCCCATCAATTTAACAATTTTCCTATAATATTGATTTATCGATCGGTCCGTTCATAGACTATCTCCACGGATGACATGTACCACCATTAGAATCCTTATTGAATTTCATCAACTTTGATATCAATTTCGCTGGAAAATAAATTCTCAAATTTTTTCCAATAAAAATCGATATTTTCACAAAAATGCACTTTCATTTTCAATAGATTCCAGCCATATTTTCTGAAATTTCTTTCGATAATTAACATGCCAATGTTACAGTTATTAATTTGATGATATTAAAATAATAGAAATACTAATAATATTTATTATGCAAATCATGATTTTTTGAAATTAGATGTCGACGCTCATACTCCATTGGGTACACCCGATCTCGTTTGATCTCGGAATGTTAAGCAACGGAAGGCCTTGTTAGTACTTGAA
>JACMZG010000098.1:0-14648 GCA_018340805.1 Microvelia longipes
TGATGATATTTTTACAAGTTACATTTTTTCTATTTGATATTTTGAGCATGTTTTAAAATCGGATTGAATTTTTGTTTTCTTGGGTTGAAAATTTTTTTTAACATCTGTTTTTTTAATTAAAGTTAAATGAAAAATAATAAGAGTTAAGTTGTAAAAAAAAATATAAATAACGAATATTAAATTTAATTAAAAATTGAAAATCGTTTAAAATGTTTAAAAACCCATAAAAATATTTTAATTTCAACTATTTATGTTTAAAATATTTATTTAAGAATATGAAGTGATTTTGTTTTTAAATAAGTAATCAAATAATAAAATTAATAATTTATCATGTCAAATAAATAATTTTAAAATAATAATTTCTAAATAAATTTAAATTTTAAAGAACCATTTTTTAAGTTTTATGTTTGCAATTGATCTGTCTGCATTTCTCTTAATCAAAACTAAATTTAATTTGGAATGCGTGTTTGTTCTTTGATTTTTTTGTGTTTTATTAAAATACTTGGTTATTTAGGAATTTATTCTTGGATAGCTGGAGAGAAGCAATTCATTTTTTCATTCTTTCATTCAGCTCTATTCTTTCCCCCTTTGTTATAATAATATTCTATCTAGTGATAGAATTACTACTACGTTTCAAGGTGGAAAAAATCAAATGTTCAGAACGGAAGCTGAAACGTATCAATTGACTTTCTAAAGTGAAAACCTTTTTAACTGAGAATTATTAACACCACACATGATTTTCTTGTTTGATTAAAGATTTATTTGATTTTTTCAATGAGTAGTCATAAAGATTATTGCAGAAATGGAGACAAATTGCTTACACCATTACAAGACCACTTTTTTTTAAATGTTGTTTCACGATAAAATGTTATCAGAGGAAGACAAAAAGTGTAAGATATTGGAAATCATGTTTTCGAGATTTGGGAACCCCTTACTGAATTTTCATTGTATTTTTCAAGAAGAAGATCACTTACTAATATTGTATCCCATTTCATTTTAAAAAGCTTCGATCAAATTTTTTAAACAAAAAATTGTTTTATAATTTCTTTTTATTTGTTTTGTTGTCCAATTGTCTACTTTGTCTTTTTCAAGGATTTGACTTTTTAATATTGTTCAAAGCAAATAGAGATAATTTAAGACATTTTTAGGATTTTATTAAATTTTAATATGGTTTTAAATTTATTTTAATTTTTATATATATATTGATTTTAGGTTTGGTCTTTTCTGATTATATATCTTCATGTTTCTTCTTTTCGTGTGAATGTAGAAATGTAGCCTGTCCCTAATGTTCTCATGCTAATAATGAGTGTTTTTTGGTGAAATGTTATGTGAATTTGTTAAAGTGTTTGAAGGACTTACTTTCTTTCTTGTTCGGACTGGTTTCTGTATAATTAAAATTAATATATTTATCTTTACAATTGGATGCAGTTATTTTATAAGTTATAATTTTTCTTATTGGCGATGTTTCTCCAATCACAAATTCATATGGGACCACAGATATTTTTACATGATTTTAGCTACATTTCTCAACTAATGTAGGTTATTTAATTACTGTGTTTGTTTTTTGTTTGACTTTATATTAAATTGTTTGTGTAAAAAATAGATATTTTGATATCATTCTTTTTGGATAGCCATTTATTTAGTAAGTACTTTTCATTAACTTGAGAGAAGAATTTTATTTTCTAGCCTAATTCTTTCACGCTTAATATGCCAATTTTTTGACTGATGGTAGTATTACTACTCAAGGTAATATATGCCACTGTGAAATGGTTTCATAATATAATTGGGTAGTTAATCTTCTCAGGTCTTTTTTGATAACGGGTATCCAGAAAAGGGTCCTGAAAAGCTCAATTGATTCTCTAAGTAAATTTAATATTATTATTCAATACTATTGGCTAATTCTAAAATGTCTTCTAAAGGAGAATAGTAATAAAGAAAATATCATCTATGTATCTAAACCTAGATGAATTTTCTTGTTTGATTTAAAATTATTTTATTTCGGATGAACAATTCTCAAAAATTTATGGCCACAATATGTGAGACAACTTGTTGCCCATTGCAATACCACCTTTTTGTTTAAAGTTGTTCCCATAAAAATGCTACTAGAAGAGCACAAATTGATGAGAACATTTAAGTCATTCTTGGTGATCTCATGAATATCTGTATGTCTTGTACCTTCAAAGAAATACTTACAATATCGAATGACATTTTCAGGTCCTTCAATAAAATCAAATAATAATACTAAGCAATAATAATCAATAATATAATAATATAATAATATAATAATAATAATAATAATAATATAATAATAATAGAATAATAATCAGAATAAAAATCAAGAATAATAATCATAATAATATAATAATAATAATAATAATAATAATAATATAATATAATAATAATAATAATAATAATTATAATATCAAATATTAGAAAATTGGGCGATTCACATACAGATCTTATGATCATTAGCAGTACTTCTTTCCATTCTCCCAAGTTATTAATTAAAAAATCAATTATAATAAAACAATCGATATCGCAATAAATCTACCCGGTGAAAATATATAATATACTATACTCTATACTAAATTACAACACATTTACCGTTGTACTCGAAGACCAACATAGGTGTCGTCTTGACAGCAAAGGAGGTGGAGGAGGCTGTTGTGTCATGAATTGCTGATTTGGCATTGGCATATTGCTCTTCGTCATTCGGTTTTATTGATGGTGGTGGGTTACACTGACTGAGAAGGTTGCGAAAAAAAAACATTGCACTTTGACTTTTAATCTGCTAATTCTGATTGGTTATTATTGAAATGGTGGGTTTACCATCTGATTGAGAAGGTTTTGGCGAAGATTCATTTCATTTTATCTGCTAATTCTGATTGGATATTTTGAATGGTTTACTTGGTGCTGGTTTCTTGGGCGGCGCACTTGCTGTCGAGATATACCTATCTTGTGAAGAAATTGAGTAACCATTGCCTGACCTCATTGTGGACATTGCCTAGTTGGTTTAGTAGCTGTAATCAAATGATAGAAACTAAATTAATATTACACAGGAATTATACCATTCGAAAAATGTAATTACAAATTAAGAGACAAACCGGCACACACATTCGCAAATCTGAATACACATGCATACAAACCATACACACAAAAACAAATTCATAGATGGCTATACCAGTAAGCAGCAATCTCGACTGGCCACCACCTTTATCATTATCATTATTACATAACAATCAATAAATTCCATTAGAAATGCTAATATTTTATCTAATTTCATAGTTCCAACCATTTCCACAGCTACTCAACTAATTTTTCAAAACAACTCCGACCGGCCAACAAGGACTTATCAACGGAACCTAAGAAATCTCTCAATAATGTCACCATGTAATCTATTTTATTAGTTTTTATAATTCACAAATGGGTGCTGACAACCTGAACTCTAAACAAACTGCCAAGGCAACAATACAACCACCTTATTATTAAGTAGACCCTGACTGAAGCAGTGATCGACTTTAATAAAATTAATGATAACAATAAAATAGTCAATTAAGCTTGAATCGCGCTTGTACACCACACACAACCAAATTGAGTTTAAACTAACAAGTAAATATTAACTTGAAAAAATAAAAATAAATAAATAAATAATAATAATATAATATATCAATAATAATATAATAATAATAATTAATCATAATAATCAATCAATATAATCATAATAATAATAATAATAAAATAATAATATGATAATATAATAATATAATAATAATAATAATCATAATAATAATCAATAATAATATACAATATCGAATTGCTCTTCTCCAATGTAAATTGTTATGCGTCAGAAGACTGAAATTAACTGCTCAAATAAATCTGTAAAATGTTTTATTTTATTCTAGTCAATTATTGATTGATATCTGACTTTATCTGTAAGCACTATCTACTCAACATTGATGCTACTTGCTATTACTAGTGTAGAAATGCTCAATATTTGCAATAATAAATCTATTATTATTATTATTGATTAACAAAAATATCGATATTGACTTCCATTCAATTTAATGTTATGTATTAAAAAAGAAATCAATAAATTTAATTGACGCCAGACGAATTCTAATTAAAGTGATACGTAACTATTCCGCAAATTTATTATCGAAGTGAGTACATCTTGGCATCTTAAAAATGAATAAATATCTTTCTAGTCAAATTTGATTGTTAGCAATTCAAAATTAATCTGAATAGATCTTCAAGAATTTCACTAAACAACTCAATTTCCAAACTAACGAGGGCTCATTTATTCATTTCGACAATACTGACTTGAAGACGTCACTACATGAAGGGAGATTATGCCCCCTCCTTCATTCGTCACAATCCATCACAACATCAATCTATTCTTCAACATGGTATCACATAATCATCGATATATGGTGAAAATAGTGCTAGTATTCTTATTATTGATTATTAATTTATTATAAATATCTCGGTGCATAACTAAAATTCAACCACAAAATGAGTGGTAAAAATTGATTTTACTGTTTACACCGCCTTTACGGAGAAATTTAATCAAGAAAAGATCAGGAAACCAAAAAGACTCAGAATTCAAGCGGATGTTCACAGGTCAAATAAATATTTGCATTATCTCGTAAATGATGATACAACGGAAACAACTGGATGTAAATAGATATTCTAATTGCAAACGCGACGTGATCTGTCTGTTTTTACTTCTTCACCACTAAATTGTCCAGTTAAACTTCTAGAAAGATGCATTTTGGAAATTTTATTATCTCAAATAAAGGATATTATTTAAATAATTCGAATCAAATTTTTTCCAGCTACTAATAAGAATAAGATAAATTCCCAGAGTTTCATTCAATACAATCGAATCCCAAGCACTAGAAATAATTAATAATAAATATACAAAATTGTATTCCAAATCAGCAAATAATTATATAAATAACATTTTAGAGCTTCATCGAACTAAATACTTTAACAAAGTTACATAGGTTCAATACTCGAATATTTTTAGCTGATTCTGGACCTTTTTCAATTTGGTTCCTTTTTGAATACTGCTAAGTAATGCCTTATTGTAGCAAAGGTACTGGTTCTTTATAGAGGCTCGCTGGAGGCGGAGGTGGTGGAGGTGGAGTGGAAACCTCAATAAGTTTAGAGTAAATTAAATAATATTTAGCTTCAAAAATTAATTCAATTTCAAATTGTCTGAACAAATTTTAATCTTTCGTAACAGACGCTTAGGAATTAAATAATTGATCAAGTAAACAAATCAATACCCTGGTCCAAAAATTGAATTATTTTCCAATTTGAAATTAAATAAATTTAATGATTAAGGGGTTTAAACCTCTTAATTGTGATATAACTTATGCTAGTTATATTTAAAAAGTAAATATTGCTTTAAAATTATGGAACTTTAATAAAAATAAGAATTTTCATATATTAAAAAGCAAAAAATAATTTCTGAAAATTATTGAGTGTTTATGGCCTTTATTTTTATGATCATATTCGGGTATTACTTTATTCATTATATTCTAAACTAAATATAATACTTGAGTTCTTTTATGAATTATCTAATTAATAAGATCATGGTTTTCTTTATAGCTTTTTGACAGATTTCCATACTGAAAGAGAAACAATTTTCCCCAATTTATTTTAATTTTTTTAAATTTTATTGGTCCTCCTATTACTTATTATTATTTAAAAAATAAAATATTTCGTATATTTAATTAAAAATTTTCTTTTTCTTGACATCTTTCTAAAACTTTTTCAATTTTAAATAAAATCTTTTCAAAAATTTTTTTCAAAATATCAATATAATTTAATAAATTTAAAAAATTTAGTTTAATTATATTGGTAATTATTTTTTGTTCTGGAATTTCATCATTCTGAATCAAAACAATCACGCAGTTAACTATGTAGGCCAACAAAAATAAAGTAACAGTAATATTTCATTAATTAATTATTAAATTAATCTTATATTGAAAAAAACATTTGAAACAGATTTTAATTTAAAATTGAAAAGTTTGAAAGATTTCAAAAAAAGTAATTTTATTTTAAAAAAAAATTTAATAATGTAATAGATGACAGTAAAAATTTTAAAAAATAAAATAAATTAGAAACTGTTCTTTTATCAGTATGAATTAAGTCAAAAAGTTAAACCAATCTGAAGACAGAGACAATTGTTCAAAATTCGAAATTCGAAGATTAAAACAAACAAGAAGCAACATTTTGATCGAACCTTGTGTTTTAATAATATTTGTTTATTTTACTATAAAAAAATTAATGAAGATCTAAAAGTGATAATGGTAAGTCTAACGGCAACTATTTTCATAAAATGTAATTGTAAACTAGTAAGAATTATTATAATGATAAATAGAGTTATTTCATAAAAGGAACAAGTAATAGTTCATGCCAAGGGCCACCCAGTAGGAGAAGATGGTTAATTTGGGAAAAAAAATTGTTTTATTTACAGGTAAAAATCCTTCAAATTAAAATAATTCAGGCAACTTTGAAAATTAATCTTAAAAAGATAAGATTAAATTGTACCAGATTTGAAACTAGAATGAAAAACCGAATTCATGATGAAAATTTGAGCATTATTGGAAAGAAACGAAAATAAAAGTAGAATAATATAATAAGAAATGAATTTGCAGGAATGGAATTACAATTAAATGCAGAGGAAGAAATCTTTACACGTAAATAATTATTTAGTGGATAGAAAAATACTAAATTAACTAAATATTAAGAAAAGAAATAAAAATGAATTATTGATGGGAATGGATAGTCAATAAGTTAATACTAATAGAATACTAAATAATTAAGAAGGAAATAAACAAAATATTTAATTTATTAAAAATAAATAGATCATTAAAATCTCCAATGATTTATTATAGAAAAGGAATTCAAATGTTTACAAAAATAAAATAGAGACAAAAAAGAGTTTCCATTAAGAAAAATTGCAAATAAGAAAACTTTCGAATGAAAAAAAATGTATAGAAAGCTTGAAAAATCAAAGTTAGAAGTCGAGTTTAGATAATTAACCAATCGGCTCCACGAGTGGTTGGAATTTCCAAAAAAATTGATCAATAAGAAGGAAGTCATGTGAAATAATGGAAAAACAACAAATTGAATGATCCAATTGTAAAGATCGAGCTATTAAATTAGATTCTGAAAGTTATATAAGTCACTGGCGATTCTTCACATTTTCTAAATCACTGTTTTTTTAATCTACAATATTTATTTTCAAGGCACATCTCTTAAAGGTTAGTCCGTGTAAATGGTTTTTGGTTGATATGAAATCTATAAAAGAAAATGATGAAATGACATTTTACTATGCTTATATTCGAAATTAGTCAATTTATATAATTTGATTAACCTTTGTTTTTCTAATTGCATACTTAAGTATTACATTAAGTAATTAACAATAAAAGTATTTATTAGTCCACAGGTAGCGCTTCCTAACTTTTATAATAATAATAGATTTGTATTAAAAATTGATCTGTGCTACTCACGTCTCTAATAATAGTTAATTAACAAAACTGCCAAGGTTTGTAGTGGGTATCACGGTTAGTTAACTGAGGAACTTTTGAGTATGAGTTAGCGACGGCATAAATGAACAACATATATTGTACAGGGTGTAACCGAGTAATAATAAAATGCAAAAGAACCCAATTAAGGAGGGTGAGCAGGCACTCACCGTGAGGATGACGTCATAAACGTCATTTGAAAGCTAATTTTTGCCATGGATAGAAAAAGCAATTTAAAAATGTAAATGTTCACCATAGTTAATAACTCCGTGCTTTAATAGTAAGCGATAATAAGGTTTACACTTAAACCAACTGAGGCAACCCTGTACCTTTCTTTAGTCATGAATCCTCTTCTAAAATCAGGAACTAGGAATTTGATCAAATTCTAGCGGTTGCCTGTGGGGTAAGTTATGAATTCTACGAGTCCATAGATATAAATGAAATGTGCGCACCAAGATATTATTTTAACGAATTCCCTTCAGAATTCAAAAAATATTATTATGATTATTATGTTATTATTAATTATTATTATTATTATTATTATTATTATTTTATATTATTATTATTATTATTATTATTATTATTATTTATTTATTATTTATTATTATTATTATTATATTATTATTATTATTATTATTATTATTATTTATTATTATTATTATTATATTATTATTATTATTATTAATTATTATTATATTATTATTATTATATTATTATTATTATTATTTATTATTATATTATTATTATTAATTAATTATTATTATTATTATTATTGTTGGGAACAGAACCCAACGGGAATTGAGACTTAAAACAACCTTCAGACGAAGTAAATTTCGAAATTGAGAAAACAATAATCTGTATCCATACAAATCGAATTGAACTGTCATAATCTCCACCGAAAACGGGAGAAAATAATTAATAATCATGCGATTAAAAACATAATAATCGAGAATAACATTGATTCTCAATAAAATCCTATATTAGTCAGAAAACCGTGGACTCATATAAGAAATAAAAAAAAAATATTGTCACTAATGAACACCAATAAATTCTACGAAATGTTTAATTAATTACAAACGATGTGGAATAAATGAAAATAGTTAACCAATAAAAATGACGTACCCCCCAAAGAAAATGTATAAAAGGGGCAAAAAGAATCTGCCAAAACACTCCCAAAAACATTTATTTTATTTGAAAGATAAAACGAATCTCAGTCAAATCTAATTCTGTTTAATTCGGTTAAAACTTGAATTGAGATAAATTTTAAAAGTCCACGGTTGAATCAATCAATCTTCACAAACCGATTATCATCCCAGATCAAAACAATTAAATTTCAAAGTTAACAAATCATTGACTATTCATCCGGTCTATCTCCATACGAAACAATTAAATCTAACTTCGTTCGACAACGATCATCAAATATCCGATCATTATCCTGTCGGCCAAACAATTAAGTGGAATTCGTAATCCATCAATCATTCGTCTCTGTGTAAATCTCGTAAAACATCAAGTAGCATACACATCAAGTGGATCAATTACCAACAATTTTCACTGTCAGAATTAAAAGAGATCAGTCGCCGGCAATTCTCGGAGTAGATATAAATAGTCGACGTAATTCAGCCATCGTTGTTGATTATTTGAATCCCGTTATTCAAGTGAAATTATCAGTTTTTCGGTAGCCAAATTCAGTTTTTCAAATCCTATTATTCTGTCACTCTCAACGTAAGTGGTATTCGATTTATGATGTTAATTTGTATTTTATTTCATTATGTTATAATCCATTAAAATTTTGTCACCTAAGGAGTTCGTTTAGTTATTTTATTAACCTTTAATTTATTTTTCGAAATTTTGAAATCTAACCTTATGATATGTTTATTAATTTCTCAATTATCACCCAGGTTTCTAAAATCAACGGGACCTTTTTCTTTTTTTTTTTTTCTCAGGATGATCGTAAATTTTCCATATAACAAATGGTTAACGCAAGTCTCAGGGTCCCTCCTGGTCATCGAAGAGATAATTAGTAGTGTCCTGGTAATTTACGCCATTATTAGGAGCGCCTAAGTCGTTATCATAACCCCTTTTATTCGGTCCTTATTATTATATTATTATTATTATTATTATTATTATTATTATTATTATTATTATTATATTATTATATTATTATTATTATTATTATTATTATTATTATTATTATTATTATTATTATTATTATTTTATCCTTACTATTGGTATTTTCCTTACTATTATCGTTATATTGTTATTGTTATCTTATTTATTATTATTGTTACGATTAATTATTATTACGGATAAGATTATGATTCTTATTATCATTATTATTATTCAATAATATTCTGTTATTACTCCTAACTTATTCCGATTATTATGAATAGTATCATTAGTAGGGATATTATATTTTAATTATTATTTTCATTGTTATTCTTATTACTATTATTATTGCCATTGCTATTATTATTAACCTTGTTGCCGTGATGATTACTATTGCTATCACATTTATTATCATTATTACCACTATGTTCTCATTAATTTTTTTACTATTACAATTATTTATTACTCTTAGTATTAATGTTGTTGCACCATTATTAATATTTCTAAATCCTATTCCAGTATGATTATAAATCCTACCTTTGTTACTATTATTACAACCATTTCCCTAACTATTAATTCCGATAACCAATACAATCAATACTATATTTGATACTATGATAAAACTAGAGGTAATGTTAGCGAGGTTGATGGGGTCGTGGTGATAAATCCTCAGTTTATTATTATTATTTCTATCAACATTATTACTATATTTACTAGGTACTGATCACTATGTCAGCAATAGGCTCGTTATTATTAACCATTTCGTATGAACGTTATTTTTTGAATACGCGGTAGCGTTAATAGTAATATTATCCCAACAGTAGAATTACCGTAAATAATTTTTTACTATCACTACGATTATAGAATCTTTATTGTCATTAGGACATTATGGATAATGACATTGCTATCATTTTAAAATCACCAACACTTCAATTGTTACGCTTAATTTTCCCTAATAACGTTCATGTTTTAAATTATATAACTCTAATTGACTAGAAAATTCATTAACGATTAATGAATCGACGCATCATTAGCGCTTGATGATGTAGTCACTATCATAATTTGTTTTATTAGATGGAGCAGGATCGGACTCAGAATGGAGAAAACGCACTTACAACAAGCTCGGAATGTGCTGCTGTACGAAAACCGGAGGATCCACAGAAGCTTCGGCATGCACATCCAGTTAGTGGCCGAGCGCGAAACGCTAGAGGCAACTGCCTCCAACTGGCCCCGAACATGCCAGTCTTACACGAGAAAATCAAGATCCTCTCGAGAGAGCTCGCGACCGTTAAACGGGAGCGAACAAGAGCTAGCCTGGAGGTACTGGATCGAGATGCAACGATCCGTGCCATAAAGATAGAAAACAATCAGTTAAGAAGCCAGGTAGGAAAACTGAATAAAGCCTGCAGCGATCTGGTGCAGCTACTGTGCAACACACCCGAAGGCTCTCCTCCATGCAAGAAAGCTAAAATGATTCTACGAACAGGAGTGAACAGGCTGAATGTGAGTATGTAAATAAAGTTTTACTATAAACGGTTTTATTTTATCTTTCCCTTTTCGGCTTCTATCGCCACGTTGTAAGAAACCCGAACAAGTGCAGGCAGTACGCTCATGCACTCTCACCACGGGATGAGAGTCACCGGGGCTGCTGTCAACAACATCAAGAGGACGATGTTTTTAATCACTGTAGGAAGTTATGGAGTTTTCCCTGAGACTGCTTGGATTTTCAACACTCCATAACCCCAACAGGATTTTGGGGGCTCAGCCGGGATTTGAATAAAAACAAGGGGAAAGTTAACTTGAATATTAAGCGAATTAATATTAAGTTACTATTACTGACCAAAGCATATTAAACGAATTAATATGAAAATAAATAATGAACTTTTGAAATAATAAACGATTTATTATATAAACGAACATCATGTAATAAAACAATAAACGATTATTAATAAACAATAAACGAATTATAACTATTGAATAATAAGCGATTATGATTATTTTTGTACAATTTAAGAATAATAAACGAATTATTATTATTTTCGAATTAATACCTTTTTTGTTAGGAATAATTTTATTAGGGGGCGATTTATTATTATATTTTATTTTAGGAATCAATTATATATTATTTGTGGGGAATTAACAATTGGGAACGAATAGTAAATAAATGAAATGGGGAATAAATATATAGGAATTCATAATTAATAATGACAAATTTTGGGGGAAAATATAATTTTAAAAAAAAAGAGAATTTGAATTGAGAAACTTTGGGAATTGAAATTGATTTATGGGGGAAATTATAAGCGTTTAAAACAAAATAAAGGAATTTTTTGATTAATAAATTGGAATTTAAAAAAATAAATTGGGAATAATTATGAGCTTCTTTTAAGAGTACGTTATAAAAATTGAGCTTTAAATTTTCATTTTAAGTACGTAAGTTACAACTTTGAGCTTCTTATGAAGTACGACGATAAGTAAATGAATTTTAAAATTAAATAAGGTGTAAAATAATGGTTGAAAAATAAACTGTGTAAATTCTTAGGCCTCTGTACGTATCAAAATAATAAAATATTTAATTTATTGAAAATGACGATTAAAACAAAAATACAGAAAATTTATAAAAAGAAATCGGATTATGATTTTATGAATAAAAAATAAAAATACTAAAATGAAAGTGATCTGGGTTTTATGATTTTGTAAAATAAAAATACTAAAGTGATCTGGGTTTTGTATTTCGAGAAATTTACGAAAAAATTTGAATATTATATATTATTATGAGTTTCAGGAATTTTATTTATGATTATGCTTCAAGAAAATTCAGGCATTCCAATCCAGTTCCAGTGAGTATTTTTAATAAATTGTTAAAATGTAAAAATAATATGGAGAAAAGTAAATGGTACTATAGGAAGTTATATAAAATAAAATGAATGAGTGTATTAAGAAAAATAAAATAAAACAGAGTTTTAAGTTAAAAATGATAAATTGAACTCACTGAGGAAAATTAAGGTGGTTTTGGGATCAATGTAGTAGTATAAGTTATAGTTTAGATAAAATAATTATTTTTGGGCCTGTGTCGGAGCCGGGGAAAATTATATTTAATATTTATGAGCCATAATTACCACGGAGTTTATTTTTAATATTTACGGTGCATCGGTGTATGTTGCAAACACAACCATTTTTGGGCGTATCAGCAAATACGACCCGGGGGTTATTTAATTTAGTACGTACGTTTTTATTTTGCCCAGCATTAGACGTATCAGCAAATACGTTGTTTAGTATTATTAAATAGATATTGGCTCCGACAAATGCATTGATCCCCGACAAAAAGTTGATAAAAGTAGCTTTTCATTTAATGCCTACTGGTTTTGATCATAGGAAATAGGCGCCTGGTTTGGACAATTGTGGAGACGAGTCTGATCAACTCATAGTCAAGACAATTGAAAGAGCCACTAATAACTGTGACCAAGATTAGGGAAGTTGAATGGAAGGATAAGTAAAAGCGCGCTAGAGGGACTAAAATAATTAATGAAGTTAAATGTAAGATGAGTGACGACTCTTAATTGGATATTTAGGCCCCATTGTTTAATTATTATTTGGTTTTATTCTTTCTGGGCATATTTTTGGGTACCCGTAGAGCGAAGTGCTCGTATTAAATTTTAGAGCGAAGTGCTCGTATTAAATTAGGGCGAAGTGCCTGTTCAATTTTTTGGGACATAGTATCCCCTTTTCGGGCAAAGTACCCGGGTGGTAATTATGAGCTCACGGAGCTGCGGAAGCGACTGGGTCACGAGAAATTGGGATCAAGGTCGGCAGGACCTCCTGGTGTATCGGACGTGGGAGCTTTCGTAGTGTCCAAGCATCGGTAGAAAGGTTCGGTGTCCTAACAAAAGGTCCGGGCTAGATAAGCAGAGGTATGTGTGTTACTATTCCTTCGGGAAGTACAGACTTGATTCACCGCACTGTGGGTCTCTCATCGGTACCGGACATCGAATCATAAGCAGCCGACGAGTAGCGTAGAACATTTATATTTATAAAAAAATTATATATAATTATATATGAGATATTAAGAAATTGTAACCACCAAATCGCTATAAAGCGTGATTAAGATAATAATAAATTATGTTGAAAATAAATGAAATAAAGAATTATGACAACAGATTGGAATGCCTGAAGTGAGTTGATTTATGGTTATTATTGATTTATTTTATATGATATTATGCTTAATGGGGTAAAATATAAGCGGCCCAGTGCTAATACAAATTAGAGGTTAAAATCAATAAATTTTTCAGAAACGCAACAAAAAAAAGTCACTAACAAGTGCAAAACAGATTTACAACGGAGCATAAACCGATAGACGAGTTACCAGATCACAGAGAAATCTCAATCCGAATTATTTTAACAACATAGAACAAGCCTATAAAGGTAGAATTACTGATATCGATAAGAAAAGATCAGGTAGAAAAAAAGTAAGCCTTCAGATTTAGACCTCGAAAACCAGGAACGCGTATCTCCAGCAGTACATAAATCAAGGCGTGATTTATATTTAGCAGAGACAATCGATAAAAACGTAAGAGAGAAAGACGAAAATTCTACAAAAAGAAAAAGCGACAAACCTTCAAGTCCAGATCTAGAGAATCAAGAACTCATATATATTCTTCTGACGAATTACAAGTGCATTTCGAAGAGTCAAACAGTATAACAGAAGAAGTAGTATTAGCGGAATCTCAGGCAATACGTAATTGAAGCAGTACCAAAAATGTCAACATCAGTCAAGCGAACCATTCAGCATGGTTTAAAATGAAGTTCACCGAAGAATACTTCGATGGGATGCGAGAAACTACCAGAGTTTCTGATAAATTATGATGTGTATTCAAAGGTCAATAATTGGAGCGAAGAGGAAAAAATATCGAGAATTATACATGTATGAGTGGAGCAGCAAAAGATTATTCCGACAAAACAGAGCAGTTAACTGTATTACACAACATGGGATAAAGCAAAGGAATG
>JACMZG010000098.1:14683-32940 GCA_018340805.1 Microvelia longipes
GAATTCAAAGATATTTGCAAAATATTTTAAACAATAAAATTTTATTAAAATAAATAAATATATACTTTTAAACAAAAATTTTACGTTATTCCTTAGTTAGAAGAGTGAGTTCTTGTTAAATGTGAGGCTTGTTAAATTAATTTTTAATAAATATTTGAAACAAAGTAAAAGGTGCTGGTCAAAAGAAGTTTGAGGTTTAGTGTCTGTTACAATAACCAATTCTTTAACAATAAAAGTCGAACGGCTAAAAAACATTGACCCCTTGGCAAAGATAATATAGAAAATTAAGGTTCCCAATGGATAACTGAGATGATAGATAGTTGAACAATATTTTCATTTAATGACATATAAATCAAGGTTACCAACCCGAGTTTTTAACTGTGACAGTCGACAGTGGAATAATACATCCTAAGAACGGATGAACAGGTTCTTATAATAATTCCTGTTATAACACTTTTAACAATTGCTTCTATCCTTTTGTCATCATTTACATAAAACTGCTATTTATCGGTAAAAGTTAGAAACAAAGAAAATAAATTTGTTCAATTAATCTTCGAAACATAAAATACTTAATTAATAAAAATCCTGTTTACGTGAGAATAACTTGTAAATAATATCCACATTTTTTCTTATTAGGAGATAGCAAATTTATCTTTGGAATAATATTGTTTTACAGCCCTGCGCTAACTTAAACATCTTTAGAAAAATATTCAGCCTTTACAAACTTTGACGTCAGTAAAACCAGCCTTTTGTAATAAAATCTTATGTTTTAGGATCCGGTGAGCTCAGTCGACGATTCAGACTCATTAAGAAGTGACTTCGATGTATCAGTCACAGATATACTCAAGAAAAAATTCGTTAGGACATCCAGACGATGCTGAAGTTAGTGGATATTTTATTCTTCTGTAAGCTTAAAATTACAAATGGCGTTATATAATTAGCTATGCTTATTTTAAAGTCATTAATTTATCAAAATAATTCAATCAATGTAACAATGAATTTAATCTTATAACTTGATCTATATGAAATTCGTTTTTTAATTGTAAGTGGAACACAATACTTATATTTAACCCACGTATTAAGTGGGTTACAATTAAACAGTAACAAGTACCAAGATTGAAGACCATTAAGAAAATTAGCTTACAGAGATATTATATAACTCTGTAGACTAGTTTCTGTCTGCTCTTACTCGTAAGCAAGTATTAGACCACAATGCAAGTCTCAACTAATGAAGAATGATTTCTTGTGTGACAGAGCAGACATATTAAGAGGAACTATAGGACTGGCATTAGATCTGATATCATGTATCATTATGTTTATAAAATGTTATTCGAGTTTCAAATCCTCTCACTGAATAAAAGCTTAAACTATGCAGAGAAAGATTTTAAATTTCCATATTAAATTATTTGAATTTTTTAAAACCAACAATATTTTAAATTTTTGTGGACCTAAATCCTACTTTTCTCTGAAAGAGAAAGCGAAAAGCCTAATGTATAAAATTACATTTACCTGTTTCTGTTGGCAGGGTGAATTGGAGCAAATGGTTATAGTGGGTGATCCAGGAGGAGTGGCCCAGCAGTGCAGTACCAACGTAACTCCAGTCTTAGACCCTCTGTTGGAAGCAGCTAGACCGCATAAACATAAAACGTAATAAATCAACAACTAATAATAAATGTCCCTGGACCATGCAAAAACTAGTAGATAACCCCAACGCTGTGCTCAAAATATTAGCCTATTTGAGAAAATCTCTGATTACTTTTTATGAAATGCCTTTTTATTAATATAAATGAAATATTAATTTAAGTAAACTTTTCCTCGTCGCATCGGATTCGCTACGCTCATCCTCCCTACATCAGTCTCGCTTCCCTTGTCCCCAGAATATACAATTTGTTATATTTATACTGCAACTAGACTCGCTTCGATCGTCCTCAAACAGTAACTACATTTGTTTTACTTCCAACGGTCACCCATCCAGGCACTTGATTGATCAAAGAAAAAGATTTTTTCCTCCAAATGACTGATTGAAAAGTGAGGAAGTTAACAGTTCTGACTAAATTTATTTATTTCAAACTTTATTTCAGAATTTCATCGGAGGAATTAAGATGGCCTGAAAGGAAAATAATATCAGCTAGCAAAGAACCTCCTATTAATTTGCTTACTGATGACGAAGACATCGAGTTTGAAGGCAGTGGCAATGGGCATGTTCAGACTAATCAAGGTAAATTTTTTGAAACCATTAAACAGGAAAAGGTTGTCCCTTAATGTTCAAGATTTTTAACTCAATAATTTTTCTATATACCTCTGGTATAAACGAGGGAAAGTAATAAACTTTAAATTAATTAACAATAGACTAACGTATTGATACTTTCATTTAGTTTGTGGTTACTATGCTATTATTTAAACTATCCTGGCCGTTATCATGTTGTAAAGAGAAAGCAATGTATTTGTATGTTATTCAAGATATTGTAAATAAAAAGTTTGAGAAGCTTCTTAGCCACCATATAAAATTAAATAATATTTATACTAAAGTACTGTTCAGAAAAGCTGCAAAATAAAATTGGATTTTTCTGGGCTTGAAACTAACTGTAGCAAAATGTATAGAGTGTCCAGCGTAAGTACTAATCCAACAAGAAGAATAAAACAAAGCACTCAAGTCTTGGGTAATCATAAGATTTGCGGTATCACATAGTTGACTTCAGTTTATCTGAACAGAATGGAAGCAAATACGAGAATATACATTAGCTTCCAAGGCCTTTTAGCTTAAAAACGTTTCTCGGCCTCTTGTGTACCTCAGAGACCCCAAAATCCTAGCCTACTTTAAATGAATTGTAGGTTCATGGTATCATAGCACCTTAAAGCCCACTAGATATTTTAAAGGCTCTATACTTTGACGTATTGCCATTCAGTTTATCTGAATAGAATGGAAGCAAATACGAGAATATACATTAGCTTCCAAGGCCTTTTAGCTTAAAAACGTTTCTCGGCCTCTTGTGTACCTCAGAGACCCCAAAAGATCCTAGCCTACTTTAAATGAATTGTAGGTTCATGGTATCATAGCACCTTAAAGCCCACTAGATATTTTAAAGGCTCTATACTTTGACGTATTGCCATGCATAGGAGCATAGCTCATACTTTTGCAGCCAAAAAAGTAGTAGAAGTTGTAGTAGAAGTAAGTAGAAGTTGTGGAACCCCTTGATTTTCATAACCTAGACTCTTAAAGAATATTTTATTTATAACTATAAGTTAGAGTGACAGAATTTAACAAATCGGTATCACAAAAAATAACGTTTTTGAAAGGTTCATGGTGAGCAATTTTTATTATTATTATTTATAATAATTATTAGTTATTAATAATAATAGCAATTATTGGAAAACTATATTACGTACAAAACATTGATAGACACAATAGAGAATTTAAACAGCTAAGTAAGAGTTCAAAACAATGCATACCAAAGGCAAAAACACAAAACAACCTAAATTAACATAAGTATTAATTATCAGTGTGTTAAAACAAAGATTGTCTTGACTTTGTCTTAATTATCAGTCCAAGAAACTTAAAGCTATGGCAGAAATATTTAAAAATAATATTTTGTAACATATTAATTTGGGATATACCCCTTTATATTATTTAATTATGTAATTAAATTGGTAAGAGGTATAAATGTAGTAATTTTGAATTCTGGCGCCAATCTAAGATAAGATTTGGAGGGAAATATGTTTGACTATTTTTTTTGAATTTTCTTGAAGTTTTGATCTCTTTATTATTTTCTTTAATTTTTAGGATTTATTTATTGTTTAGAATAGGTTCGATTTTTGTTTTAGCTCTAATCTTTTAATTAGTTATATTGGCTAGTTTGAACCTCAGGGTCAGAGGTCAGAGTGTGATAAGGTCAGGGTCAAGCCTCCTGTTAGAAGTTAAGTTTTTGGCTGTTAGTTAATTTTGGCAGTCAATAGTGAACACTTTTAGTGGATTGATTTAGAGAGGACACTTAGTGTGGAGTTTAGTGAGGATAAGTTCATCTTTTGCTCTTCTTTAAAGCTGGCTAGACTCCAAGATTACTATCAAGTTTTGGTACCAGATTTCTGGATCACTGTAAATATAATTTACTGCATGTTATTTGTGAGATCCCTCACAAATAGTCAGGTTTGATATTCATTTAATCTGCTGCCCATATATGATACACCAATTTTGGGTATGGTGGACATGATAGAGGTTTCAAAGTAACCCCACCTACCAGTGTACTTCAACCTGCTGTAACCCCTCTAGGACACAGATTATTTCTTCTTTTGGCATCCTTTTTTTATTTTATGAACCAGACCATGATTACTGTAACCTTGCCCAGAATTAATGCTAGGTCGGTGGAAGACCACCGGTAGGATGTATTGTAATGGGATCCCAAGGTACCAAAAATGTATTCAGTTTAAGAGTATTAATTATTATTTCATTTCTTGTATATATTTAATTACCTTTTGTTTTCTTTGAATAAGTCAGACAGCCTCATACTTAGATTCATAGATATACTTCTCTGCCAAATAAGTTCGGTGGATACTTTTAACTTTATATTTTATTTTAGCCAGAAGATTTTATTTATTTCATCATCAGTTAATTTTATTTTATGGCTGTACTGACCTTAGGGCAGTTTCTTTATTATAAGCGCTGGGCAAAGCTGACTAACGATCGGATACGATCGAATGTTAATTTAAAGTACAATACACATGCTATTCCTAGCTTGAAATTAACCTTCTGTTTTCTTCTTTACCATACATCTGCTTATCTTAATATATCTGAGCTTATTCCTCGTCAAAACTTACATGGGATTAAATTTTGTCAGGTGTCCCCCTTTCCGTCCTTTTATTGGCCTTATTTTTTTAATCACTAAAATTAGGGTTGGTTCTTTGCCCATTAAAAGAACCTGGCGTCCAATTTTATTGTAGAGAACAGAATAGACAGTCTGATTCTCATATCAGAAAGTAATGGTCGTCCTACGCCCTATGCCGACTTGAGTTGGGCTCTAGCTACGCTATAAAGAAGTTGCGCCGTCAACGTGGAGCTGGAAATTTACTTTCTGTACTGTTTTAGTTCTCTTTTTGATGTTACTTTTTTATTGACTAGTTTGATTAGAGGCTCAGAGTCGATAAGTGTTTTCAGAGTGATTCAAAAGTGATCTCAAGGAAAATTTTAAAGTCTGCAGCAAACAATACTGTACTATCGGCCGATAAATTCAATCTCCTTACCTTATTCATATTATTTTTAACAATAATAATCAATTTTACTCATTTTTCTTTATTTTCCATGTTAAAAATAACACCAAGTATCTGCTTCATATAACTTTAGCACTTATCACTGAAAGATTGCTTTTGAAAACACTCACGATAACACTGTACATATTTTATTACCCAGAAGTTATAAAAAAGGTTTTAATTTTAGTTTTTATTAAATTTTATTAATTTAGACCGTTATTTATTTTTACTGGCGATTATTTTTGTTTATTTACTTTCCAAAAGTGGATTATTTAAGAAGATTATTCTTCTTTGCAGGGTTGATATTTTAGGTAGTATTTTATTTCTAGGGGTAGACTTACAAATCATTCTAGGGTCTTTCTCTCCAGACAATCTTTTCAAGGATTTTATACATCATCTTTTACCAAAATTTTACTTTTCTTGATTTTACCTTCTATTATTTTTCATTGGTGACTTCTTTTATCATTTCTCTAGATTTTATTGGGGGTTTAGAATTAAGTATAGGTCTAATACTTTGGTATATTCATTTGATAATACTTTTGGTGAAAATATCAAGTTGCTGAGTAGGAGTTTTAATTTTAGGTTTCTTAGGTTAGATTGGTATGAATGTGTGAATGTTTTAGACTTAGTGAGTCTGCACTTTTCTTCTTCTGGCTTTACTCTTATTATTAAGGGTTAAGATATTTATAAGATATGTACATACTACTTGATTTTTATTTGTACTTGATTATTAGCTCTACTTTACAAAACTAAATTTTAGTCATTGTACTTTGTCTGTATATTGTACTTGGTAAAGTTGTAATTACCAACATAATTACTGTATTTACATAGATTATATTTTAATTTTTTTTCCAACATTTTTTTTCTCTTAAAGTGCTACAAATATTGTTTTTCCTTCAATATAACAAAGAATAACTTTGGAAATTATTACAATTTATTTTCATTTTATGAATTTATATTTTATTTTACCTTAAGTTTTTACATTTATTAATTTTTATCATAAATCTCAAATATTTATTATACCTACTTATATTTCAAGCCTTGTATACTTTTCATCACAGTTTTGTATATTATGATTTTTTTCAGATTACTAATTTTAACAGGTTGTCAATTTTGTTCATACATGCATTTTTTTATAACTTAAATGGTCATTGGACTCTAAACTTTGATTGCTTATGCTTTTATGAATTTGTTATTGATAATACTTTATAACTTTGGAATAAAATAAACTAATTTATTTTTATTTAACACAATTTAAGTGCAGATTCTGATAATTAATTTTAGAATATTATTTTTAAGATTTTAGTTTTTAGTATTAGGGACTTGGAAGTTTGCCTATTCCAGTATTTTTATTTTGCCGCCATTTTTAAAAACAATTTGAATTTTATTTTGTACTTTTTCATTTTGTTGTAGTAACAAAGAAGTTTGTACATTTTTATACCCAATTTTTTGTGTAATAGTCGATTTTATTTTATTTTAATTTTTGTATCATGGAGAAGATGGATGTAGACCGTTTAGAGAAGGAGGAACTCGAATACGACTTAGAAATTAGAGGAGTTACTGGCTTGTCAGATGTTTCTACTATGAGATCAAGTCTTAGAGCTCTTCTGAAAATCGAAAACAGACCAATGTAGTAACCCTACCAGAATCTCCGGTTAGGAGGAGAAACCCTGATGCTGAAATGGCGATTATTTTAACAAAAGTAGCGAACCTAGAAGAGAAAGTAAATGAATTTGATGGTATTAAAGGAGACGGTGACCACAAAAAAATCTCTACTAAGTTCCTACATACTATGAATAGATTAAATAGGTGTCCTATTCCACCAGAAAATATGAACTTACTCGAAGCTAGATCTACATGCTTAACGAAACTCTTGATGCTTCAAGAAACTTTTAATATTAAGTTAGGTATAAAGGCAGATAATAGTGATAACGAAGATCCTCCAGTCACACCTACTGGACGTCCTGACATACCTGCTGACACTCCTAACCCTCCTCCCAATCCTCCTCCTATCCCTCCTCCCAATCCTCATCCTAATCCTCACCCTGGTTATCCTCTTAATCCTCCCCCTGAACAAGGAGAAGGGAATGATACTTTGAAAGTTTCCGAGTTAATTAGAGCACTCACAGCTGCTACTTCTAGCTCCAGCCCTAGGAAAGTTGTACCAACGAAAGATTGGGGTATTTCATTTTCTGGAGATGGCAAGGGTAAATCTCTTCGAACTTTCCTAGAAGAAGTCGAGCACTATCGCAGAGCCAGGAATGCAACTAATCAAGATCTGTGGAGAGGTGCATATGATCTATTCTCTGGTCCAGCTCTTACCTGGTTTAAATCTGTTTCCGATGAGATTTCAACATGGGCTGAGTTAGTTAGTCTCCTCAAAGATGAGTATGAGGATGATGATTACAGCACAGAACTTCATGCTGAAATGTTGGCAAGGACTCAGGGCCATGACGAGAAATTTGGAGATTTTATTGCTGTTATGAAAACTTACTTCTCAAGACTTAATATAAAAGAGGATGAGAAGCTTAAGATCCTTTTCGCAATTTAACTCCATATTTCTACGACAGATTACGCCAGTATATATATAGACTCCATTGAAGATTTTTTCCGATTGGGCAGACGTGTCCAAGCTGATAAATCTCACATGGATAAATACAAGCCTCCCCCAACTCCAAAGAAGACTTTACTCGAACCAAGTCTTGCTTACCAAGGACCATCTACTTCGAATAAAGAAGATATCGTGGTAGCAAGGTTAGTGGAGTTGAAATCAGGAGCTCGGACAAGTCTAATTTCCGAAACAAGACCTCTGATTATCGGAAGTCTTTCGATAATAATAAACGCCCTCGAAGTCATCAGGGCTCCCGCAATTCCAATTGTTATTGTTGCGGGGCTGCTGGTCATTATTTCTATCGGTGTCCAAAGCTTGGTTTTTGTGTTAGTTGTGGCACAAGGACTCTAAAGTCAAGAAATGTCCTCGTTGTCCAGCTGTTAAGAACAACTCGGGAAACGAAGGAGGGAAGAGCCAGTGAAGGGTCCACTATGCCTTCCCAAATCCGTCATTAAGACCCAAAATAAAGAGCGAAACAAATGGTTAGAGGTTGTACAAACGTTCTTTGAACAACAACGCGCAAGCGGATTAATAACCTCTAATGATGGTGATTCGCGCCCTTATGTTGAAGTTTTTATTTTAGGGTTCCCGATGTTAGGGTTATTAGACTCCGGTGCCACACGAACTTTGGTAGGTCAGCGCGGATGGGAGATGCTACAGAAGTTGGGATTGAAGAAGATGGAGACATCGGCTGTAAAATGCACTGTAGCTGATGGAAGATCTTGTGACATAGTAGGAAAGGTAGAGGTCCCAATGGTTCTAGATGGGAAATTGAAGGTTATCCCTACACTGATAGTACCTATTATTTCTCACGATTTAGTACTTGGTCTTGATTTTTGGAGAGAGATGGAGATAGTTCCGGATCTGATTGAAAATCAATACAAGTTTAAAGATGAACCAGCTAGATTATCGGAAGTGTTAGTTTCTGAGGACCACTTGACTGCGGAGCAACGAAGAAGACTACAGGATGTTACCGAAGATTTTTTCGAGAATATGGGATCAGAGCTTGGTAAAACGGATTTGATTGAGCACGTCATTGACACTGGTGACGCTGCTCCAGTCAAACAGCGGTATTATCCCGTCTCTCCCAGTGTTCAAGAAAAGATGAACGAGGAGCTTGAGAAGATGCTTCAACAAGGTGTGGTTGAGCCTTCTTCTCTTCCTTTGTCTTCTCCGGGTAGTCATGGTGGGAAACCGGATGGCTCAACACGTTTCTGTGTTCTGGAATTATTATCTCCGCGAGATCAAAACGAGCAAGTTTACGAAGAAAGACTGCCAAACATAAGTACCTGACTTTGCGCGATCTATTTCTCCCTACGTGTCACACATAGTACGATTGGAGACAATGAGTTAGTTGACTATGCCATGCGAACATTATCAAAATCTCCTGCTCTCTGGATATCAGAATATCAGCTTTTTGCGCAAGACTTCCTGTGTGAAGAGAAAGCGAAAGAGGAGACGAGCTTATTACACGCGGTCCCCACGCCTTTGGTCTCTTTTATCTCCAGTTAAAAGATGGATGCCGCTCTGGCACTATCATGAATGAGCCAATGCAGAACGTGCTCGGAAGAGGCTCAATCAGAAGAACGTAGTGATTGCTGGCTATGTCTCCGGATATCGAAGTTTTATGTTTCGCCTACTACACTATGAACCTATATCAGTTGTTGTGAAGACACTCACCACACATATGGATGAAGCCATATCTGAAGTATTTCGGCTAGAGTTCTTCGAGAGCAGAGCTCCAATCAAAGCAGGGGCTCACCCTCAACATATGGAGAGAGTCAAGTTTTTGCCGAATCAAGGCAGCCATTAAGTTATCTCCAGCTCCGTTTAGTGCTACGTGGTGGATCCTTATTATCTTGCGTAGAGTCGATCCAGACAAACGGGGGTATGGAGCTGTGCGATGATCAACGTATACCCCGACTAGTACGTCGCAACGCTAGGAGAGTGAAGGCAAGCCAGTCTGGTATTCGACATCCTCTAGTGGTCCAACAGGCGATGTGGTACCACACCCGGAAATTTTCCCTCATCTGTTTGTTATCCCCTTTGGACATGCTCTGTTGAAAATCAAGGCGTCACAAGTGAGTCTATTGTGCACGATGACCTGCCAGAAAGAGTATCCGTGAGTAATAGGGCCCCTTATACAAAACGCTCCAGTTTAGTGACCTTATGTCGATTTTCGTTTACGCCACACCGCAGGCGCTCTTACGGAGTTCACGTCAGACGCAAAGCTAGAAGTATGGCTCCTCTGATATATGCTATATCCCTCTTCTTACACTACGGAATTCTTCTCTAGAATGGAAGACTAGAGTGTATCAATTAGACTTTTGTCCCAGTCTCTGCAGATCCTGGCGGCACTACATAACAATCTGCTCTCAGAACGTCATCTTACTGAGATAGCACACATGAAAGAACCCAGAAATGCCTGCCGTTTAGTTGGAGACATATCTGTATGGAGAATATATAGAAGCTCCATGGGAGTACAATAGTTTACACTGTGTAATGAAGGCGAACCATACTCCCATTTCACCCCACTTCATAACGGCATGAGCATGTCACATTTAGGAAGAAACCAACAAGGTAGGTCTCTATGCCCGTTCCTCGGATTATCTAAATGAACTTGCACGCAGAGATACTGTACTCTTGACAGTTCACTGTCATACGGCTTAGGAAGAAGACTAGTATATACTGTTACAGCCCTGGAATCTCTCCCTGATCTTCTTCATCCCAACTTCTTGAGCATCTCCCATCCGCGCTGGACCTACCAAAGTTCGTTGTGGCACCGGAGTCTAAATAACCTGAACATCGGGAACTCCCTAAAATAAAACTTCGAAACATAGGGCGCGAAATGGGGCATCCACGAGATCAATGATAAGGTTATCTACAATATTTACATCTCTCCATAGAGCTCGATTCTCTGTGCATGATGATTGGTTTGGTATCAAGGCATGTAAGCAAACGGTCATGCTTACGTAACCACAACTCAATATATACCATATGTTCCTCTATGTGACGCTTCTTGTGATCGAAGGTCAGTTTTATAGTGCGATAACACCCGTGAGATTGGTACGAAGAAAAGGAGTGGGAGAAGATAGCCCCATCTCGTGGGAAGGTATGTGGGTGTCCTACACAGGATATAAGATGGAGGAGATGTAATCGCCTCTACACGATAGAGATCATGATACGCCCTCTCCTCAACGGCTGTGTCTCTATCCCGAGTTCGGTTCACTTCAAAAACGAAGGCTATGAGGAATCCATAGAGGGCACGAGAACGTACTGCGAACAGATATGTTGCAGCTTGATATACTTTAATCGATGCGTTCACTGTTGTCAGATTGCCCCACCAATGTACTAACTAACAAAAACCGCACACCGATCCACTAAATCGGAGGAGCGAAGAAGCAACTGCACGAGGTCTAATATTGGGAAACGCAGGCAGCGAAGGCTCCCGGAGCGACCACTATAGGAGGATATGGCTGAAGCATGCGATGCAGATGGGCGGCGCGCGAGTATCCCCGTCCCCAGTGAGCGGATACCTTCACCACACACACACACCCGACTTCCGACACAAAATTGTAGATCCTTTAGCTTTATTTGTGGACTGCGTTTACAAAATACGCACAGTATCTTTCATATACACGATGTCACGCGCGCTCATGAGCTTCAAAGCCCTGCCTAGACGTAGGTTTAGTAATGAGTGACCACGATGTTCTATCCCATTGTATTATTGGTCGTCGTACTCAGTACATATTTGATATACTTGTACAAGCGGTTAAAGTCGAGAGACCTTAAGAGAGTAGATTGTCAAGTAAAGTTATGAGGAGAGTGGGAGCCAGGAAATTAGTATTCAGTGTACATGGGAACATTCGCTGAGATTTCAATCCAATTCAAGCTTGGCACCACGTCATTGCTCAGCCAGCAACTCCCACACTCTAGGCTGAGAAAGAGATAATCTTCAAATAGTGGACCGATCTATAACCGTCACATATGATTAGTACTGCTGCTGTGAGTCAAGAGTATAATCAGAACGTCAGTGTGGGTACCAGAGAATACACTTGCCGCGTGCGAGTCTGTATTATCGCATCTTGCGCACAGAAGCGGATTCGTTATAGCACTTCGCGTCACATCTATTTCTGAAGTAATACTTCATCTACATAATTCCTTTAGCGTGCACGAGAGCTCAGAGGCGCAACTTGCACTCAAGGTAGCACGAGGAACTAATAACCATCTGATCCCCAACAGCTCCTTCTTCGCTGCCTCACGCACAAGTCTGTACTGCGCTATTGAGCCTAACATTCGAGGCATGAAGTCTGCAGAGTACTGCGAAGTCAAATCTATGCGCTAAAATATCAAGCATACACTATGTCGCGAGGAGACATGCTTAGAGATCAGTCCTGAACAATGTCAATGAGCGCCAATCCGTCGTACTTTAATAATCTATCGGAGTCACAGATCAGCGCAAGCACAGATTATATGAAAACGCGACGATAGAGTTGTGGAAGCAGAGACCACGGTATATCACAGTTACTCTATGATCACCCGCCTCGAGAGAATGCAATTTCGTGCTGCACCTATTAGCTTGGCATTCTCCACTATTTGTGCATCAGGTGCACGAGATGATGGTATTCCAACACATCATTCCGCATTAGCTAGACACACGAGTCTAGAGTGAAGATGTTTAACCGCGCCTGCACCAGATACTTAGTACCTAGCAACCATGATAATGACCGAGCTATTAAGCCCGCAGAGCCGTAGTTACAACTTACTCTATTTTCAACCCACCACTTGGATCTCTCTCTCTACGACTTCACCAAGTCAACGGTTTTATATTTTCTTTTGTTTTGAAGTACCTTTTCCATATTCTTTCTTGTGGGTAAAACTTTCCGCACTATGTTGCTGTAGACAATAGTATATTTGGGATATTAAGCCTAGCTTATACTAGTATTATGTAGCATTCTAATTGAAATCTTAGGAAACTATTTCCCAAATATGGTTCAAGAATTCCCTTCTCCCTTGTTTCAGGAGATTAAGAGGATAACCAGAGTACTAAATGTAGTGAAAGAGGTTAGTAATTAGGACTGAGAGCAGTTGGCCGGGATATTCTGAAGAGTAGATATATTGGTGGAGGAGATTGGAAAGTGAGGGTATTAGGTTTGAAGTGTCTAGCATGTGTATATTTGTATTGAGACGTTTTCCAGTTTCAGTGTTTGAACTGGGTTAGTGATTCTCTTTTACGATTTTTCTTTAATTATTCAGGATTTATATTATACCAGTCGTTTAGAATAGGTTCGATTTTGTTTTAGCTCTAATCTTTAATTAGTTTTATATTGGCTAGTTTTGACCTTCAGGGTCAGAGGTCAAGTGTGATATGGTTCGGGGTCAAGCCTCTCTGCTTAGAGCTTAAAGTATTTTATGTGCTGTTATGTTATTTTCGGCAGTCATGTGAATCACTTTTCGTTTGTATGATTTACGAGAGGCACTGTGTGATTTAGGGGTGAAGGATATAGTTCATCTTTTGCTCTTCTTTAAAGCTGGCTAGACTCAGTACTTATCGAGTGATTTTTTGTAGGGTGCGCAAATATAGTTCGTATTGTTTTTGAACTGGGTCTCTTATGTGTATCACTTGTCACATACTACTAATATTTACTTGCTGTATTATTTTGTGAGAATCCCTCTATCAAAGTTCAGAGTTTGTAATATCTTTAATTGCTGCCACATATAATGAATTGAGGGCGATAAATCCATTGGAGGATGGATCATGAGTGGACACTTGACTTTCAAAGCTCACCCCACCTACAAAGTTGAGATAAACTATCAAACCATGAGATAGCACATAACACTATGCAAAACATCCAGTTATTTTAATAAATTTTCTTGCTTTTGGCAACCACTAATTAATATATCTTGAGTTTAAATAAGGCACCCATATCCAAATGAGTTCCTCACTTACTTGACACTATCTGAGCACCTCATTAATTAATGACATAGGATCAGTATGTAATGCACCACCGAAGATAGGTAATGTTATTGCTAATGGGATCAACCTACGGTATCGAAACTAAATGTATTTCAGAATATAAGGAGTTGATTATATTATTAATTTACTTGTATATAAAAATAAATTAGTTTATTTATTCCAAAAGTTAAATATTAATATTACACTTTATGATTATTTCACTATATGAATAAAGTTCCAGAAAGCAACATCACAGACCACTTAAAGCATATTCAAAAAGAAGTGTATTTTAGAGTCAAATCTGTACCCTCTGACTCAAATAAGTTTATACGGGTTAGAGAAAATACTTATATAATCTTTAGGTCAATGTTTTAAATTTTAAAGACCAGAAGATTTTATTTATATTGGTCATAATCCTGCTAGTAATAATTTATTATTATGTTAATTGGCTGTACTAGACCATTTCCAGGAGCAGAATTATTCATATAATTTCATAATATATAGCGCTGCGGAAAACAACAGCTTGAGACTAAACGATCAAAGGAGTTAAACGATACGACTCGTAATATTTGTAAAGATATAACAATAGTTTACATGCTAATTCACTTAGACTGACAATTTAGTTAACCTTCCCTAGATTTTTTCCTTTAATCATACTCTGCGTTTATCTATATATTACTAGATGACACTTATCATTCGAATCATTCTTACATGGGATTAATATTTGTCTTAGGTGTTCCCTGCTTCTATCCGATGCCTTTATTGGCGATTATATTTTTTAATCAATAATATTAGGGTGGGATCTTTGCCATTAGCCTGGTTCGTCAATTTTATTGTCAGAACAGAATAGTACAGTCCTGATTTCTCATATCAGAAAGTAATTGGGTCGTCCTATAATATTAATGCTGACCTATGCTCCGACTTGAGTTGGGCTTTCATAGTCTACGCTTTTTAATGTTTTAAGGAACAGTTTTTAAGAGAATGGATGATGCAGCGTATCTTTGCGGTTAGGAGTTCAAGAATCTAAGATGATTGCGACACCTGTACACCTTACGATCCAAAGACATACAAGAGGCGTCAGTAGAGCTGACCTTGTACCAGTTGGTAAAAGTTATATTTATTTAACACTATATTTATTTTACGCAATTTGTATTCGATTACTTCAAGATCTAAGTGGATAGAAGTTACAATTGATTGCAGTGAATATTCAAGATAGGAATACAAAAAATCGTCTGTGGTGTAATTCGGATTAGATTACAAAACGCACTCATTTGTAATCTAACATGATATTTAGTATTCATCATCATCTGGTTCATTCTATTTTGGATTTATGAGAACCAACATCGCTTCATGTAAAATTTATTCATATATCTTTATTAATTAGAGAGTTATGAAAAATTTATCATTCTTGGGAATGGTTTCAGAGCATCCAAAATAAGAGGAAATAATTATTATCTAATTGGGAATATGTTGAATAAGGAGATTATGTATAATTTAGATTTGGTATGTAAAGTGTTATTACTAATAATACTTTGGATAAGATTTTTGACTTTCTTAGGTAATGTGAAGTGGATCAGCCTACATAAGATGGAATTTTTTAATAGTTCTATAAAATATTCTATATCCCACTTCAGAAAATCACAAAGTTACCGTCCTTTTAATAAAATTGTTTAAAAAATCCAAACTTCTCATGCAGAAAGAGTAGAGAAATAAACACTTTTCTTAATAATAATATCTGATCTCTTAAGTCAAAATTTTTTGAAGGTAATTAATTATCAATATATATTATCTTCGTCCAGTTTGAGAGAAGTCCAATGCAACCTAGAGAGATATAATTAATTGAGGAAACATTGACAAACTCGAGGAGAACCAACCAAAAACTCTAGAAGAAATCTCTCCACTATAGTTGTACCTTATTATAACAATCTAGTCGGTCTTAATTAGAAAGCGTATTTCCTAAGATCGAGATGCTAATCCGGGAGCTTTGAAAGTGGTTCTTGTACCCATATATAGAGCAATCGACAGTATCTTCAAGGTATTGGTTACCCTTTTCATAAAATGTGGGCTAATACTAGGACTGTTATATGAATCAGTGAGTATTGTTCACCACGATACTGTGGTATCAGATGATTGTGAGACTAATATGTGGGGAAAAATAAATTAATGAAAAGAACATTCAAGCTTACACCTGAAGTATAATTTATGTGAGTTCCAGCTATCCGCGCAATTACGTTAAAAAATCATATATATGATAAGGTTAACGGAAGACTTCTGAGAAATTTATCAGCCGTGGATTAGTACTCGTAGTAACCTGTTCCGCTTGGCACTGACTTTAATAGCTCTCACGCTTGAAAGGTACCAATAGACTTTATTGAATCACTCTGAAAACTACTCTACGTGTCTGATCTCTGACGTGCCTATTTATAATAATAATCAAAGTAAATATATCGTAGCAAAATGAAAAACAAGTAACATCCCTGTCAAGTGAGAAATAGATTGAGAAACTATATATAGAAAACAAAGAAGGCATTATAAAAAAGGTTTACACACCAACCAGTAAATCAGTTTCACCTCTCCTAGTCTACCACCGCTTTGCTAGCGGCGCACAGAAACATAGTGTAAACTTTAAATAAATATAGCATGATCAAATGAGCGTACTAAAAAGAAGCGACCTCACGATTACTTAACTTTTATGTTTTCAGTTCCACTATGTCCCGGTCAAGTCGCAAGATGTGAACGGTAAGCTGTTGTAGAGAGGATAGTACTGGACACATGCTACTCAAATAAACTTCTAACGCGATCTTGTGGTGAGAGTGAGACACTTATCTTGTAAGAGTCCATCCACTTGTCTTAATGGTGCTAATCTGTTTCTCCTAGACTAATATTTTCGCCTGTTGTCAACTGCACCCTATTAACAATCAGGATTGGGCGTCTAGACTTGAGAAGAAAAAGTCAGTCAATCCAATAAATATATACATGAGAGTGACAAATTGAATCACACTTACCTATCTTTCTTTCATGCTCTAACATTACCAAAAAGATATACAAAAGTCTACTCATTGGAGAAAGCGCAAAATGGGAGCATCGGGGTGGTATAACGTCGTTAAAACATTATAAAAAGTGATATTATTTTCCCATTACCTTAGTTAACATATCACCCTTTAAATAATACTACCACGATTATTCTTGTCTACGTAGGAGCAATTCAAGCCGCAGATTATAAAATTACATATAGTCAGCACGCTAAGATAGATATATATAAATTAGCTGGTGGACATAGAGAAATGGCCAGCAACAATAAAAAATCGTATCAGCTTGAGAGTTTTTTTAAATTGCAAGAATTAAGTGGATTTTAAACAAGGTACACCAGAACAATCCAAAGTAAATTTTATGAAACAAAAAATGAATAAAGGTTTCATATGGTAACTAATAATGTACACATTTAATTTGTCACAAATGACATCTTTTTGGGCCACTTGGGCCACTTAAGCGTGTTTTCCATTAAAAGAAAAACCACCTCGATCCAAAATACAATTTTAAATCGATTTTTTAAAAGGATAATGAGTTTATGCAATTGAGGTTGTGTTTTATTTTGGAATATGCTCATTATTTGATTTCTTATGCTGATATTGATTTGGCTTTACATCATCAAGCTCTTTATCTGATTTTATTTTATTTTATTTTTACTTGGTTATGTTTACCTAGTCTACTTGTCCATGATTATTAAAAAATACATTCAGAGGACATTTTTTATTCATGAAAATTACAAATTAATATTTTAGTAAATATCTAAATGAAAAATGAGCTAATAGCACTTAATAAGACCATTTGGAGATGTGCTTTTTATGAAAATAGGAAAGTCACTGATCAGTTATTATTTATTACTCAAAGGACAAAGATAAAGCAATGGAACCAAACTGAAAATCAAGAAGTTTTTTTTTATTCCGTTTAAAATTATAGTCATGATTAATCGAAAGATATTAATCCTTAAAAAAGTTAATACCTTGACACAACCAAGGAAATGTATAATAGCAAAATACAATGCTATATTGGACATTCCATAATTGATGGCTCGACATAATGTCAGTCCCACTCTGTTTCGTTATGTCCAACCATCAGGGCGCCAACAGAGCCTGAATTCACTCTGACCTTCCCAAATGTAGCATTGCATTTTGCTTGTTACATATCCTAGATTGTCTCTTGCATAATTATATTGTGTCAACTTAACTTCTAGCAAGTCATGATCTGATGTTATTAACTACAGTATATATACATATAGTACCTTTTCCTTACTTGGCAATATTGTGGATATGTTTAATATATATATATATATATATATATATTATATATTATATATATATATATATATATATATATATATATATATTATATTATATTATATATATATTATATATTAATATATATATTATTATATATATATAAATATAA
>JACMZG010000098.1:40850-48356 GCA_018340805.1 Microvelia longipes
CAATCGATTTTATTCAATAAAATGTAATAAATGTTTATTAATTTTATATTACTTATATAATAAGTAGTTTGTTAATAAGTAATATTCATTTGAAACTTAAAAAAATAAAATAATTTTTTACACAAAATTCAAAGAAAAATGCAAATATTTCATGTCATAAAATCAAATATTACAGTTTTTATACATTTTCGACTTAGAAAATAATCGAGAATTTTTATTTTAAAAAAATCTTTTCTTAATTATTTCTCTGTTATTTTCCCAATTTATTAAATACTACCCATGTTAGATAACTAATGCTATATTGGTAGTCTATGTAAAGTTGACATAGTATTATATATACTGTTGATTTTTGATTATCAATGAAATTAAACTCATATATTCGTTATGAATTATGGGTAAATGAAAAAATGTTGTAGTGGCGAATGTTGTTTCGGTAACGGTTTCCAAATGCGTGGAGTTATCGTCTACTACGTACCACATGAACAAGGGTAAATATAGCTTTCGCTTTGAAGCGTTAGTAATTTAAATTTCTATTGTCCAGGCCTTTTTCTAGTCAGATACAGTTGTGAAGCTTGCTTTGCGATTGTTTATTGCTTGTTAGTTGAATTTGTTGAATCAAAACGCTAACAATAAAAGCAATTCAATGAATATCATATATTTAAATATATAACGAATGGCCTATTTTAGTTATCGGTTAAACGATAGCTAAGCGATTGAATAAAAATCGTACGTATCATTATTGATGAAAACGTAAATGCTAAGTAGAGTAAACTGAAATGATCAAGCTTTTATGCATCGATGATGCATTGAGTAAACGATATTTATATTTTGGATTTAATATAATGTGACTGAGAAAAATGGTAAAACATTTTTCTTTTCAAATCAGTTAATAAAAATGAGACTTGATTATACATTGTATTTAAATCATTTATTGCAAAAAATAAAAATCGTTGAAAGGGTGATAATTAAATTTATTTCACAAAATAGTGGTTTTTTAAATGAAATTGCTGTTTTTGGATTATCATGTGGTTAATGCTTGATCGATTGATAAAGTTAATGATACTTGTGTTTATTGATTTTCAATATCTTTAGTGACTACTTAATTGAAACCATGTTAAGTAGAGTACGTAAAATAAATATCTGGTTGATCCTGCCAGTAGTCATATGCTTATCTCAAAGATTAAGCCATGCATGTCTTAGTACAAAGTCTCGTACACTTAAACCGCGGATGGCTCATTATAACAGCTATGATTTGAGAGATTCTATCATTTTGCCATGGGATAACTGTGGTAATTCTAGAGCTAATATCTAACAGAATGCCGTGACTCACGAAGCGGCGGATTTATTAGATCAAAATCAACCTGGTGAAAACCGGTTTTTTGATGACTCTGGATAATTTTACTGATCGTACGACCTTTGTGTTGACGACATATCTCTTGAAGTGGCTGACCTATCAACTTTCGATGGTAAGATCAAAGCTTACCATGGTTGTAACGGGTAACGGGGAATCAGTGTTCGATTCCGGAGAGGGAGCCTGAGAAACGGCTACCACATCCACGGAAGGCAGCAGGCGCGTAAATTACCCAATACCGGTTCGGTGAGGTAGTGACAAAAAATAACAATATGGGCCCTAGTGGTTTCATAATTGCAATGAGAACATTTTAAATACTTTATCAAGTATCAATTGGAGGGCAAGTCTGGTGCCAGCAGCCGCGGTAATTCCAGCTCCAATAGCGTATATTAAAGTTGTTGCAGTTAAAAAGCTCGTAGTTGAAATTGAGGAAAAAGATGGTTTGAAATCTTTGATTGAAAGCTATCTTGTCCTTCGACGTCGTGTATATCTTTGATGCTCTTTAATGGGTGTTGAGGATGACCGACAAGTTTACTTTGAAAAAATTAGAGTGCTTAAAGCAGGCTGATGCTTGCATATTGTTGCATGGAATAATAAAATAAGACTTCGGTTTTATTTTGTTGGTTTTCGAAACTGAAGTAATGATTAAAAGAGACTGCCGGGGGCATATGTATGCTGGTGCTAGAGGTGAAATTCTTAGATCATCAGCAGACAGTCTACTGCGAAAGCATTTGCCAAGAATGTTTTCATTAATCAAGAACGAAAGTCAGAGGATCGAAGACGATCAGATACCGTCCTAGTTCTGACCATAAACTATGCCAACTGACAGTTCGCGAAGGTAATTTAAATCTCCTTGCGAGAAGTCACCGGGAAACCTAAGTCTATGGGTTCCGGGGGAAGTATGGTTGCAAAGCTGAAACTTAAAGGAATTGACGGAAGGGCACCACCAGGAGTGGAGCCTGCGGCTTAATTTGACTCAACACGGGAAATCTCACCCGGTCCGGACACTGTGAGGATTGACAGATTGATAGCTCTTTCTTGATTCGGTGGGTGGTGGTGCATGGCCGTTCTTAGTTGGTGGAGCGATTTGTCTGGTTAATTCCGTTAACGAACGAGACTCTAACCTGCTAAATAGTACATTTGTTTTAAAATAGCAAATGCTGACTTCTTAGAGGAATAAATAGCGTTTAGCTAAATGAAAAAGAGCAATAACAGGTCTGTGATGCCCTTAGATGTCCGGGGCCGCACGCGCGCTACAATGGCAGTAACAGCGAGTTTAATTCCTAGCTAGAAATGGCTGGGTAACCTGCTTAATCACTGTCGTGTCAGGAATAGTGGATTGAAATTATTCCACTTGAACGAGGAATTCCTAGTAAGTGCAAGTCACTAGCTTGCGCTGATTACGTCCCTGCCCTTTGTACACACCGCCCGTCGCTACTACCGATTGAATGGTTTAGTGAGATCGTTGGATTCCGATTTAAGAAATGGCAACATTTCTATAGTTGGGAAAAGACAATCAAACTTGATCATTTAGAGGAAGTAAAAGTCGTAACAAGGTTTCCGTAGGTGAACCTGCGGAAGGATCATTATTAGTTCATTGAAATTAAAAGAACGATTAGAATTTACAGCTGACATGCTATAAATTAAATTAAAAAAACGATTTTGGCTCTAATAATTCATTTTATAATGAATTATTAAATATAAAAAAGTGCTGATTTTAATTTACTAATTACATATTATGCTACTTGGATTGTTTTATTGCGAAGTATTCGGCTCGCTAAACAATAAATCGACTCGTTTTATAGTAGTAAATATGGTTTCAAGTGCTAGTAGTAAATTAATCAGCATTAAACCAACACATTCACGGGGTGCCTATGGTATTTTTCGAAATACCGAGTACTCATATAAACATTTTTATTGGGTGTTGTTTATATGACAGACTTATGTCCGTAGTCTCTCGTAAAAAGGAAATTACAAAACACAAGTTGTTGGCACTGATAAAAACAATATCAAAGCATTATCAGGATATTGTGCAAGGTTTAATTAGTTTTAGTATAAATATCTTTAAAAATTTAGTGTTATTTATTTGGTCAATATACGAATTCAAGTTGCAGTGATTAATAATAACTGGTCTAATGCTTTGTAGATAAATATCCGAATTCAGTTATTTTATTAATCATTTATTTTGGCAAAACTGCAATTGGCTAAAGAATTTGTATGTTGATTAACACGATATTATATGAAAAGCTGCCCCGTGTGTTTCTATTTCTATTTAACTTTACAGTATCGTTTGGTGATCAAATGATAATGGCAATCCTCGACTTTGTAAAAGAGTTGGGTTGATTGAAAATTAGAATATGGATCGCTGTAAAAAGCATCTGTATATTATTAACCACTTTAAGCGATGGATCACTCGGCTCGCACGTCGATGAAGAACGTAGCAAAACATGTGAATTAATGTGAACTGCACAACGCTCTGATCATTGACATTTTGAACGCAAATGGCGGCTATGGGTCAACCTATAGCCACATCTGTCTGAGGGTCGGCATAGCATTTATCATTACGTTCAATAGTAATGTTTTGAGGGGTTCACTTTTGGTTTTTATTTCAATCGAAAGTGCCTCTTTAAGGTGATAGTGTATTTGTTAAACAAGTACACCTCTATGGAAACATAGAGTTTCGATTTTTGAAATGCTATTAATATACAGTTTATACATATGAAATTAACATAAAGTTAATGCTGTTGTTGAAGTTAATAGATTTATTTGTTATTGTTACTATTGTTTTCATAATTTATTGACCATTGTATAGAAAGAAGAAAAGGCAAATAAACAATGTTTGAATGGGTTGTTGATTTATTTGTTTGATCTTTTAAATATATTTTGGATTGATAATAATAGAAATAATGATGCTATTAATGACAATGACAATTTAATTTTGCATTATCAATATGTGCGTTTCAGTATTAATTGACGTATTGAATTAGTGTTTTAAATATAATTGAACAAGTTTGACGGAAATTCTGGATTATTGAAATTATTGATATCATTTGATGCATACATAATTTTAATTTTCTCCAGTGCCGCAGCTTAATGAGTTGCGTTCTGGTGCATATGTGTGCTGTCACCTGTGAGATTTTAGTAAATAATCAATTAAATTGTCAAGGAATTTCGAATTTATTATTTATTTGTTCAATTAACTTTTAAATCCGACCTCAGATCAGATGAGATTACCCGCTGAACTTAAGCATATCATTAAGCGGAGGAAAAGAAACTAACAAGGATTTCCCCAGTAGTGGCGAACGACCGGGAATTAGCCCAGCACTGAATCCTGTATCTTTGATATTAGGAGTTGTGGTGTAAAGGTTGCGTTTTTAATTGTTGAGTATACTCCAAATTCACTTGATTGTGATGTTGTCCATAGACGGTGTTAGACCGGTTGGAGTGTACGAGGCTTTTATTGATGTTTCCTATGAGTCGGATTGTTTGAGAATGCAGTCCAAATTGGGTGGTAAACTCCATCTAAGGCTAAATACTTGTGCGAGTCCGATAGTAAACAAGTACCGTGAGGGAAAGTTGAAAAGAACTTTGAAGAGAGAGTTAAATAGTACGTGAAATCGCTTAGAGGTAAACGAGTAGAGCCGAAACTGATATATGGGATTCAGTTGATTGTCTGTCAATCTTATTTTAGCAAAATCTCACTAGGAATTGCTAATTTAAGCTCATAATGGACGATCAATGCACTTTCCATGTATCAAAACTGCGACCAATAGTGCCGTTTTTCTGTCGTAATGGTGAAGGTGACCAATTCTTCGGAATCGGTTTTATAGCTCATTGCACGGTTAAATTTGGTGTATTGGTGATTTCGATTTGCTGATATTGGCTGTTGGTAATGCTGATTGTTTGATTGTGAGCTCATAAGAGATTGCTTTTGAATGTTTAGTATAACTGATGGTCGATGGGCAAATCTAGTAAGTCTGCAGTGTATATGTAGGTTACCTACTTGTCCCGTCTTGAAACACGGACCAAGGAGTTTTATATGATCGCGAGTCAAAGGGCCTTACGAAACCCCATGGCGAAATTAATGTAAAGGTTTGCTTCGGTAAACTGTGATGTGACCTCTGTTAAAAGACAGAGTGCAACATCGACCCGTCTAAAGATGTTCGCATCTGGGCGGAGTTTGAGCGATCATGTAGAGACCCGAAAGATGGTGAACTATGCTTGTGCAGGTTGAAGTCAGAGGAAACTCTGATGGAGGACCGCCGCGGTTCTGACGTGCAAATCGATCGTCGGACACAAGTATAGGGGCGAAAGACTAATCGAACCATCTAGTAGCTGGTTCCCTCCGAAGTTTCCCTCAGGATAGCTGACATTTGTTGTTGTAGTTTTACCTGGTAAAGCGAATGATTAGAAGTATTGGGGACGAAATGTTCTCAACTTATTCTCAAACTTTAAATGGGTTCGATGTGCGTCTTTCTTTATTGAAGATGTGCATTGAATACAAATGTCTAGTGGGCCATTTTTGGTAAGCAGAACTGGCGATGTGGGATGAACCAAACATCTGGTTAAGGTGCCTAACATCACGCTCATGAGAAACCACAAAAGGTGTTGGTTGATAAAGACAGCAGGACGGTGGACATGGAAGTCGTCATCCGCTAAGGAGTGTGTAACAACTCACCTGCCGAATCAACCAGCCCTGAAAATGGATGGCGCTGTAGCGTGGGACCTATACCGGATCGATATCGCAAGTTGTATTAAAACGAGTAAGCGGTATCGTGTAGGAGGGTGCCGTGGTTGCTAAGAAGCTACTGGCGTAAGTCAGAGTGGAGCGGTCACGGGTACAGATCTTGGTAGTAGTAGCAATTATTCAAGTGAGATCCTTGAAGACTGAAGTGGAGAAGGGTTCCATGTGAACAGTATTTGAACATGGGTTAGTCGTCCTAAGCGATCTGATAATTCAGTTATCAGAAAGAGGTGATAGACATTAGCAATAGTGTTTATAATTGACTTTAGCCTCTTGCAGCGAAAGGGAATCAGGTTAACATTCCTGAACTTGAATACGGAAATTTGGTTGTTTCGGCAACACAAGGTGGCAACACAAGCGATCTCAGAGACGTCATCAAGTGTTTCGGGAAGAGTTCTCTTTTCTTTGTATACATAACCATGTCCCTAGAATCAGGTCATCTGGAGAAAGGGATGTGAAATGTCAAAAGCACCGCGGTTCTTGTGGTGTCCGAAGCGCCCCTGATGGCCCTTGAAAATCTGAGGGAGCAGTTATAAATTTCGTTTCAAGCCGTACCGATATCCGCAGCAGGTCTCCAAGGTGAGCAGCCTATAGCCTTAGAACAATGTAGGTAAGGGAAGTCGGCAAACTAGATCCGTACCTTCGGTAAAAGGATTGGCTCTAGGGACCGGGTATGATGGGCTTAATCAAGAAGTTGATTGAATTGGAATTGGGCTGTTTTGATTCTGTTTTGGGGCAACTTAAAATGGAGTTGAAATGGAACTCTTTCGACTCGATTGATAGGCGGGTTAGGCTATGATTTGTGGATTTTCGGATTCATGGTCATTGTACAATTAACGGTCAACCTAGAACTGGCATGGACTAGGGGAATCCGACTGTCTAATTAAAACAAAGCATTGCGATGGCTGGTGAACGGCTTTGACGCAATGTGATTTCTGCCCAGTGCCATGAATGTCAACGTGAAGAAATTCAAACAAGCGCTGGTTAACGGCGGGAGTAACTATGACTCTCTTCAGGTAGCCAAATGCCTCGTCATCTAATTAGTGACGTGCATGAATGGATTAACGAGATTCCTACTGTCCCTATCTACTATCTAGCGAAACTACAGCCAAGGGAACGGGCTTGGAAAATATAGCGGGGAAAGAAGACCCTGTTGAGCTTGACTCTAGTCCGACTTTGTAGGGAGACATTAGAGGTGTAGTATAAGTGGGAGACGCAAGTCGACAGTGAAATACCACTACTCTGATTGTTTCTTTACTTACTCAGTAATGCAGTGCAGTTGACTTTGGTCAATTTATTGTGGAGAAAAGGTAGTAATCTTCGGATGCTACCGAACTGTTCTGAGGACAGTGTCAGGTGGGGAGTTTGACTGGGGCGGTACATCTGTCAAATGGTAACGCAGGTGTCCCAA
>JACMZG010000098.1:50474-65140 GCA_018340805.1 Microvelia longipes
TAATTTTTCATTGCCAACATTAAAGCGTGTAAATTGGCTTGAATTGACTGTATTGGACAGACGTCTCTGGCCTGTACGAAGCATACATTTTCTTCCAATGGAGTTAGGAGAGCATTATTGAAATTGTTTGGGATTTTCATCTGATAATCTCCTATTGATGTCTTGTAATGGTAAGGAGATTGCTCGATCAAATTGTCGAAGACTGAATTTAAGGCCGGTTGAAGGAGCCATAAGTTTTGTCTCTTCATTTCCATCATGTTTATCATATTTAAAGTTTTTATTGTTGATGTTGTGGAAGTGATTTCGTTTTTCTGGAGTGATTGTATATAATCATCTTCATCTTCATCGTCATCATCATCTATCATCATCATTGTTGTCGCCTCACTGACTTCAGACATTGTCTCATCTGACATTATTTCTTCTTCTTCTGGGATATTGTTGAAACGTAATATTTGTGGCCAGGACTGCATAAAACGAACGTTCCATTCTTCATTGACCATTTCATGTGAAGGTGATAGAGTCCAAGGATTTATTTCCACTCCTCTAGTAGTCATATTGTTGTTGTTGTTGCTGTTCATTTTTTTTTGGCGGGAATTTGAATGCAAATTTAAAAGAGAAAATAATGAATTTAGCTGCTATATATACTTTATTAAAATACCGCAACGTAATATATTTATAATACCGCAACGTAATATATTTGAAAAATTAAATTTATATAAAAAATGATGTTAAGATACCACAAGTAACATATTTTATTATATAAGCAATGAGAATAAAAAGACAATATATGATAATATATATTTATTTATTACTCTGTTTATACAACCAATCAACACAAAACTGTCCACATAAAAATGTAAATGGGTTTTGATCCATTTTATTATTGTAAATGATCGGTTGTTGCATTCTTTCCAACTTTCTCACAAGAATAGTTGGATAATACATTCCGAGAGGATCATAGACATTGATTCGATCAGGACGAATATATATAGCTATCCAATGTTCACCCGGTAGGTTTGACGTTTGAGTATTGATAACATATCCTCCATTATATAAATAGTCAGGCAGCTTGTCTAATGCATAAACTCCGCGAAAATCATAAAGACAATAAAGAGCTCTTTCAATATCTGAAGTACTACATTAATTAAAAAGAAAAAAAACGAAAATAAAAACTTACTTCATAGCATATTTTACTTGAAACATCATTAATTCAGAGTAAAATTTTTTTGTTTATATTATAATAGATCCATCTTTTGATATTTGAACTTCTCCCATCAAAAACTCCATACACATACATTGTTACTGGATCGGTTAATGCATCTCTGAAGCGAATATCTATTTTTAGATTTCCAGTTTTGGGCAATTGTGCTTGATCAACATCAAAATCTGGAGCGATAACAAATGTAAAGAAAGGATAATCCGACTTGAATTCGTCCATATTAATTCCATTGTTCATATTTTTGTTAATTAGACCCATATTTAGAATTATAGATCTTACATAGCTTCAGTATAGTCATTTTCCAATTAATATTATATTATGAAAACAGGTTAAATTGCATGTCTATTATAGTGCATTGATTATGCATGCCAAATCCATTGTCAAGTGACCTCGTGTGTATGCATCCCCCTACTTTCTATAATTGTTATATTGTTCGGCTATGCATCTATAAAAATAATGTAAAATATTTACAAAGAAATATAAAAAATTACAATCGAAAAAACTATGTATTTAAAATTTTTATACTATTTTATGTATTTTAATTTTTAAGAATGATTATTTAAAACAAATTTGAAAAAATTAACAAAATTAATGGCATTAATTAGAATTATGGCTTTAAATAGAGGTTTCCTTATTAAATTATATTATGTAATCAAAGATTTGGCGTTAATTAGAGGTGGTGCTATTTAGAGGTAACGCTAATTGGAGGTTTCACTGTAATCCTAATTTTAATAAATTAGTTATTAATAAAGAACAATTCAAAGAAATTATTTTATATGTAAATTTTTAAACTAAATAAAAATTAATTATTTGCAACATAATTTTAAATTATAATTGATCCGGAATTGATTTATGTTTTCGAAAATTTTAAAATTTCTTTTTAGATTCTGCGCTGCTTCTAAATGTTATTTTAAACTTTCAAAATTATTCGTAAATAATATCGATTATAACAAGAACTGATGAAAAACATAATAGGTAGATGATAACTCGATGGATAATTTAATCAGTCAATCTAATTTTATAAAATAATGACAATTTTTTTTTTTAAAATGTTCATTTTATTTTAATTTTTAAATTCCAAAATTTTAAACCTAATAAAAAATTAATTAAATTTATTTCCCAAAATTATATTTTTAAAATTTAAAAAAATAACCAATACCAACTGATTTTGATTAAAAATTGGTATTGGTATCATAAAATTTTTACACCAAATTAAATTTGCCAGAAATTTAATAGAAAATATTTTTTATTTCATTTATTTAATTTTATGATAATTCCAAATTCTTTTTTAATTAAGTCCCCGATTGTTCTTCTTGATATTTTTTTTTTGCCAAACCTTTTATAAAATTGTTTGGATAATTCTTCATGGGTGTATTTTGTATTTTTTTGAGAAGAACACAAAATTTCGGACTTTTCTATAATTGTTAATATTGTTCGGCTATGCATCAATAAAAATTAATGTAAAATATTACAAAGAAATATAAAATTACAATCGAAAATATTTTTAAATGTTTCATTTTACTTTCAATTTTAAATTCCAATTTAAACCTAATAAAAAATTAATAAAATTTATTTCCCAAAATTATATTTTAAATTTTAAAAATAACCAATACAACTGATTTTGATAAATTCATAAAATTTTTACAACCAAATTAAATTTGCCAGAAATTTATAGAAAAATTTTTTATTTCATTTATTTAATTTTATGATTTTTTTAATTTTTATTTTAATAATTAAAATTAAAAAGATTTTAAAATAAATACAGACTTAATAATTATCATTTTTATTTATATTTAAATTTAATAAAAAAATTAATTAACCAATGAAATGTAAAGAAATATCTTTTACTAATAATAATTTTCTATTTGTCCTAATTAAATTTAAAAATATAAAAAAATGCAGAGTAATAATTGCTCACTTTGTTTGATAGAAAGAAAGAATGTTTTCATCAATTACAAAAAAACCTAATAACCAATATTGCTTCAGTTGTATGTTTAAACGGGTCCCTGAAATATCCTCTTTGTTAATTTGTCAGGAAGATGAATATCGTTTTTTTATAAAAACAAGTAATTATGGATATTGCCCGCATGTTTTTTAAGAACAGTTCATAACAAAATCTACTTGCCAAATTTGTATGAAAATGACAACCTGGGTTATCAGTAATTACAACAAATTGTAATCATCAAATATTGTTTTGAGTTGTATAGACGAATGGATCAGAACAAATCCTACTTGTCCAATAGATGGTAATAAAATCACAGATTTACATATTTATCATGGAGATAATTTGAAACAACAATCACAATTTCTGAAATATTCAAATTTTTATTTGCTAAATGTGAACTTCAATTAAACTATTCCAAACTTTTAAAGAATGATTTTTATTGATTTAATCTCTGCATTTAGTCAAATAATTTTTTTGATTCAACAAATCAAATCACATATTTCCACAAAAAAAAGAATTTATCAAAATCCGTCGAATGTTTCAAAGAAATATTTGGAGAAATTTTTTTTACAATTGAAAAAGTCAACGTCTCAAGAAATCAAAAAAATAAACCACATGAACGTGGAAATTAAAAAAATTGATCTAAGTATGAATCGTGGGCGAATAAAATAATTTTTGCTTTTGATATGATAGAATCATTGAGAATAAATCCGGATTATTTTGACATTACTTCAGAATGAAATACTTTTGTATAAAAAATTTATTTTTAAATATTAATTTTATGGAAAATGAAAATTGTAAAAATAATTTTATTTCCGAAGAAGAGAATATAGCAGATTTTTTGAAGAAATTAGATCTATTGTTATGAGAAATATTTCTATTGAAGAAAAAATTGAAGAATTTGAAAAGATTACTTCTTAATTATTAAAGGTCAACAAAGAACAGAATAAGCAACGAGAAATTGCACCCAAGAAATAATATTTGTAATAAATAATAAAATTAATAGTTTGTGATTTATAGTATTGTGATTTTTTCTCCTAAATATTGTCATTATTGTTGCATATTATTATTATTGTTTGTACTATTTTTGTTTGAATTTTAATTCGATATTTATTTTAATATTATAAATATCATTGATTTTAGATTTAGTTTCATTTTTATATTTAATGATAAAATAATTAATAACATTAATGAAACAAGTGAAACAATTTTGTATTTACTTATTACTTATTGTGTTCTACCTTCAGAAGCAACATAAACTACTATATATTGGTAGTATCTAATGTAAAAATTCCTAAAGAGAGTAAGCATTATTACTTGTTTAGTTGGCTAATTTTTGGTGATTATATTGTTATTCATTTAAAATTCTCTATTGAATAGATGCTAAAATCTGTGAATAAAAATTAAATTATGGTTATTTACATTTAATATTTTTACGAGAGAGATTGGGCGACTTTTAATTATGTTCGTCGTGATCAGCGAAACATTCTCTATCAAATAAGGCTAAATTCGATAATTTCGAGAAACTTTAAATTTTTCGAAAAAATCTTTTCATGTCAGAAATTACACGAGGTGTCGGTTAATGTTAAAAGTAGATGGAATAGTCGCTCTTTGGCTCACTTACATAAGACCTCCCCATGTAATAATTACATAATTCTATGTAAATAGCGGTGACTTGGTTAGTGTAATGATGTGTGCAAATAATTACGTAATCAGAATAAGTGAGTTATAAATTTTTTCGAAGATTTCACCGAATTATTTCGAATTTTTGTCGAATTTTTTGAAATTTTGATTTTTTTGCGAATTTTGAGAATTTCAAATGCTGACAATGAAATAACTTACAACCTAAGGAGATTAATGTTTCTAATATTATCCAAACGAATAAGTCTACAGTAAAATCCAAACCATAATTTCTAAGATTCAAAAATTCCCTTTGAAAACTCAATTCCGGTTAATCAAACTATTACTTTAAATGACAATGAAAAAATCATGATATAAATATTATTTAAATGAAAGAACATAAAGTTTCTATAAAACTCAAGACATTTGCTGATGATTTAAAAATCACTGTTTCTCAAATCAAATTCAGATCAACGCGATGTTCGACTCTTAAAATCTGGGCCTAAATCAAACCAATAATCACCAACTCTTCGTCTAAAATAATTAATGAATTAAATCGAATTTAACACTTAATATTAACACAGGAATAATAGAATTAAATAAGAACGTAATCATTCTTCTTTTGAAAAAAGCGAATTATAATGATAATGTACTTAATAGTATTATAAGTAATAAAAATATATTTTTAAAAATATTGAAAAAAACCCTGAGTTAAATATTATTCCAAATGAAAGTCATTACTTCCGAAAATGCAAGTGAATATAATATTTGACTTAGGGCATTTTGATTTAGTAGAAATTCTCTCTAATAACGAGAATTTTAGGAACATCTTCAAAAACCCTAATGAGAATGTAATCATTAAATCATCACTTGGGGTATTTCTTATGTTTTTAAATTTTTAAAGTCAAATTTTGGAAAGAAAATTTCATTATTTTAATCAGGTCTAAAATTTGGAATTTAAAATTAAATTAAAATGAAAATTATCTTTATTTATTAAATATATATTCACTGATTAAATTAACATCGAGTTATCATCTACCTATAATGTTTCTTCATCAGTCTTGTTAAAGTCGAGTAGGTAGATGTGAGCGCACTAACCAAACCCCCCTAAAATTTTTGCACAAATTTTTTTTGTTTTTTTGGGGGTCAAATTTTTTTTTTTTTTTTTTTTTTTGGGGGGTCAATTTTTTTTTTTTTTTTTTTTTTTTTTTTTTTTTTTTTTTTTTTTTTTTTTTTTTTTTTTTTTTTTTTTTTTTTTTTTTTTGGGGGTCAAATTTTTTTTTTTTTACCTCCACCCACGCAATTTTTTTTTGAAATTTTTTTTGATGAGTCATATGAGTCATACTTTTTTTTTTGTAAATTTTTTTTTTTCAAAATTTTTTTTTTGGGGGTACCCTCCACCCACGCAATTTTTTTTTTGAAATTTATTTTTTGATGAGTCATATGAGTCATACTTTTTTTTTTGTAAATTTTTTTTTTTCAAATTTTTTTTTTGGGGTACCCTCCACCCACGCAATTTTTTTTTGAAATTTATTTTTTTGATGAGTCATAATGAGTCATACTTTTTTTTTTTAAATTTTTTTTTTAAAATTTTTTTTTTGGGGTACCCTCCACCCACGCAATTTTTTTTTGAAATTTATTTTTTGATGAGTCATTAATGAGTCATACTTTTTTTTTTTTAAATTTTTTTTTTTTTTTTTTTTGGGGTACCTCCACCCACGCAATTTTTTTTTGAAATTTATTTTTTGATGAGTCATAATGAGTCATACTTTTTTTTTTAAATTTTTTTTTTTCAAATTTTTTTTTGGGGGTACCCTCCACCCACGCAATTTTTTTTGAAATTTATTTTTTGATGAGTCATAATGAGTCATACTTTTTTTTTTAAATTTTTTTTTTTCAAATTTTTTTTTGGGGGTACCCTCCACCCACGCATTTTTTTTTGAAATTTATTTTTTGATGAGTCATGAGTCATACTTTTTTTTTTAAATTTTTTTTTTAAATTTTTTTGGGGTACCCTCCACCCACGCAATTTTTTTTTGAAATTTATTTTTTTGATGAGTCATAATGAGTCATACTTTTTTTTTAATTTTTTTTTTTTTTTTTTTTTGGGGGTACCCTCCACCCACGCAATTTTTTTTTTGAAATTTATTTTTTGATGAGTCATAATGAGTCATACTTTTTTTTTTTTTAAATTTTTTTTTTTTGCAATTTTTTTTTTTTTTTTTTTTGATGAGTCATCGAATGAGTCATACTTTTTTTTTTAAATTTTTTTTTCAAATTTTTTTTGGGTACCCTCCACCCACGCAATTTTTTTTTGAAATTTATTTTTTGATGAGTCATCGAATGAGTCATACTTTTTTTTTTTAAATTTTTTTTTTCAAATTTTTTTTTTGGGGGGTACCCTCCACCCACGCAATTTTTTTTTTGAAATTTATTTTTTGATGAGTCATAATGAGTCATACTTTTTTTTTTAAATTTTTTTTTTAAATTTTTTTTTGGGGTACCCTCCACCCACGCAATTTTTTTTTGAAATTTTTTTTTGATGAGTCATAATGAGTCATACTTTTTTTTTTTTAAATTTTTTTTTCCCTCACCCACGCAATTTTTTTTGAAATTTATTTTTTGATGAGTCAATGAGTCATTTTTTTTTTTTTAAATTTTTTTTTTTTTTTTTGGGTACCCTCCACCCACGCAATTTTTTTTTGAAATTATTTTTGATGAGTCATCGAATGAGTCATACTTTTTTTTAAATTTTTTTTTTTTTTTTTGACCCACGCAATTTTTTTTTGAAATTTATTTTTTGATGAGTCATCGAATGAGTCATACTTTTTTTTTTAATTTTTTTTTTTTTTTGGGGTACCCTCCACCCACGCAATTTTTTTTTGAAATTTATTTTTTGATGAGTCATCGAATGAGTCATACTTTTTTTTTAATTTTTTTTTTAAATTTTTTTTGGGGGTACCCTCCACCCACGCAATTTTTTTTTTTGAAATTTATTTTTTGATGAGTCATTGAATGAGTCATACTTTTTTTTTTTAAATTTTTTTTTTTTTATTTTTTTTTGAAATTTTTTTTTTGATGAGTCATTGAATGAGTCATACTTTTTTTTTTTTTTTTTTTTTTTTTTTTTTGAAATTTTGATGAGTCATTTGATGCAATTTTTTTTTTAAAATTTATTTTTTGATGAGTCATTGAATGAGTCATACTTTTTTTTTGTAAATTTTTTTTTTCAAATTTTTTTTGGGGGTACCCTCCCACGCAATTTTTTTTTAAAATTTATTTTTTGATGAGTCATCGAATGAGTCATACTTTTTTTTTTAATTTTTTTTTTTTAAATTTTTTTTTGGGGTACCCTCCACCCACGCAATTTTTTTTTGAAATTTATTTTTTGATGAGTCATCGAATGAGTCATACTTTTTTTTTTTTAAATTTTTTTTTTTTTTTTTTTTTGAAATTTTTTTTGATGAGTCATCGAATGAGTCATACTTTTTTTTTTGTAAATTTTTTTTTTCAAATTTTTTTTGGGGGTACCCTCACCCACGCAATTTTTTTTTAAAATTTATTTTTTGATGAGTCATCGAATGAGTCATACTTTTTTTTTTTTAAATTTTTTTTTTTCAAATTTTTTTTTGGGGGTACCTCCACCCACGCAATTTTTTTTTGAAATTTATTTTTTTGATGAGTCATTGAATGAGTCATACTTTTTTTTTTTTTTTTTTTTTTTTTTTGAAATTTTTTTTTGATGAGTCATTATGAGTCATACTTTTTTTTTTTAAATTTTTTTTTTTTTTTTTGGGGGTACCCTCCACCCACGCAATTTTTTTTTTGAAATTTATTTTTTGATGAGTCATCGAATGAGTCATACTTTTTTTTTTTAAATATTTTTTTTTTTTTTTTTTTTTGAAATTTATTTTTTGATGAGTCATCGAATGAGTCATACTTTTTTTTTGTAAATTTTTTTTTTCAAATTTTTTTTGGGGGTACCCTCCACCCACGCAATTTTTTTTTTAAATTATTTTTGATGAGTCATGAATGAGTCATACTTTTTTTTTTTAAATTTTTTTTTTCAAATTTTTTTTGGGGGTACCCTCCACCCACGCAATTTTTTTTTGAAATTTATTTTTTGATGAGTCATGAATGAGTTTTTTTTAAATTTTTTTTTTTTTTTTTGAAATTTATTTTTGATGAGTCATAATGAGTCATACTTTTTTTTTTAATTTTTTTTTTTAAATTTTTTTTTTGGGGTACCCAAAATTTTTTTGAAATTTATTTTTTGATGAGTCATCGAATGAGTCATACTTTTTTTTAAATTTTTTTTTTTTTTTTGGGGGTACCCTCCACCCACGCAATTTTTTTTTTAAATTTATTTTTGATGAGTCATCGAATGAGTCATACTTTTTTTTTTAAATTTTTTTTTTAAAATTTTTTTTTTGGGGTACCCTCCACCCACGCAATTTTTTTTTTGAAATTTATTTTTTGATGAGTCATCGAATGAGTCATACTTTTTTTTTTTAAATTTTTTTTTCAAATTTTTTTTGGGGTACCCTCCCCCACGCAATTTTTTTTTTGAAATTTATTTTTTGATGAGTCATAATGAGTCATACTTTTTTTTTTAAATTTTTTTTTTTTTTTTGGGGTACCCTCCACCACGCAATTTTTTTTTTGAAATTTATTTTTTGATGAGTCATCGAATGAGTCATACTTTTTTTTTGTAAATTTTTTTTTCAAATTTTTTTTTGGGGGGTACCCTCACCCACGCAATTTTTTTTGAAATTTATTTTTTGATGAGTCATCGAATAAGTCATACTTTTTTTTTAAATTTTTTTTTTTAAATTTTTTTGGGGTACCCTTTTTTTTTTGAAATTTATTTTTGATGAGTCATCGAATGAGTCATACTTTTTTTTTGTAATTTTTTTTTTTTTTTTTTTTTGAAATTTATTTTTTGATGAGTCATCGAATGAGTCATACTTTTTTTTAAATTTTTTTTTTTAAAATTTTTTTGGGGGGTACCTCCACCCACGCAATTTTTTTTTGAAATTTATTTTTTTGATGAGTCATCGAATGAGTCATACTTTTTTTTGTAAATTTTTTTTTTTTAAAATTTTTTTTTGGGGTTACCCTCTTTTTTTTGAAATTTATTTTTTGATGTCACATACTTTTTTTTAAATTTTTTTTTTTTTCCACGCATTTTTTTTTGAAATTTATTTTTTGATGAGTCATCGAATGAGTCATACTTTTTTTTTGTAAATTTTTTTTTTTCAAATTTTTTTTGGGGTACCTCCACCCACGCAATTTTTTTTTAAAAATTTATTTTTTGATGAGTCATCGAATGAGTCATACTTTTTTTTAAATTTTTTTTTTAAATTTTTTTGGGGGTGCAATTTTTTTTGAAATTTATTTTTTGATGAGTCATTGAATGAGTCATACTTTTTTTTTAATTTTTTTTTTTCAAATTTTTTTTTTTTTTTGATGAGTCATAATGAGTCATACTTTTTTTTTTTAAATTTTTTTTTTTTTTTTTGGGGTACCCTCACCCACGCAATTTTTTTTTGAAATTTATTTTTGATGAGTCATCGAATGAGTCATACTTTTTTTTTGTAAATTTTTTTTTCAAATTTTTTTTGGGGTACCCTCCACCCACGCAATTTTTTTTTGAAATTTATTTTTTGATGAGTCATAATGAGTCATACTTTTTTTTTAAATTTTTTTTTTCAAATTTTTTTTTGGGGTACCTCCACCCACGCAATTTTTTTTTGAAATTTATTTTTGATGAGTCATAATGAGTCATACTTTTTTTTTAAATTTTTTTTTTCAAATTTTTTTTTGGGGGTACCCTCCACCCACGCAATTTTTTTTTGAAATTTATTTTTTGATGAGTCATAATGAGTCATACTTTTTTTTTAAATTTTTTTTTTTCAAAATTTTTTTTTGGGGTACCCTCCACCCACGCAATTTTTTTTTGAAATTTATTTTTTGATGAGTCATAATGAGTCATACTTTTTTTTTAAATTTTTTTTTTCAAATTTTTTTTTGGGGGTACCCTCCACCCACGCAATTTTTTTTGAAATTTATTTTTTGATGAGTCATTGAATGAGTCATACTTTTTTTTTTTTAATTTTTTTTTTCAAATTTTTTTTGGGGTACCCTCCACCCACGCAATTTTTTTTTGAAATTTATTTTTTGATGAGTCATAATGAGTCATACTTTTTTTTTTTTTTTTTTTCAAATTTTTTTTTGGGGTACCCTCCACCCACGCAATTTTTTTTGAAATTTATTTTTTGATGAGTCATAATAAGTCATACTTTTTTTTGTAAATTTTTTTTTTCAAATTTTTTTTGGGGTACCCTCCACCCACGCAATTTTTTTTTGAAATTTATTTTTTGATGAGTCATACTGAGTCATACTTTTTTTTTGTAAATTTTTTTTTTAAATTTTTTTTTGGGGGGTACCCTCCACCCACGCAATTTTTTTTGAAATTTTTTTTTGATGAGTCATAATGAGTCATACTTTTTTTTTTTAAATTTTTTTTTGGGGTACCCTCCCCACGCAATTTTTTTTTGAAATTTATTTTTTGATGAGTCATAATAAGTCATACTTTTTTTTTTGTAATTTTTTTTTTTTTTTTTTTTGGGGGTACCCTCCACCCACGCAATTTTTTTTTGAAATTTATTTTTTGATGAGTCATACTATGAGTCATACTTTTTTTTTAAATTTTTTTTTCAAATTTTTTTTGGGGTACCCTCCACCCACGCAATTTTTTTTTGAAATTTATTTTTTGATGAGTCATTAATGAGTCATACTTTTTTTTTTAAATTTTTTTTTTGGGGTACCCTCCCCCACGCAATTTTTTTTTGAAATTTATTTTTTGATGAGTCATCTATGAGTCATACTTTTTTTTGTAAATTTTTTTTTTTTCAAATTTTTTTTTTGGGGGTACCCTCCACCCACGCAATTTTTTTTTGAAATTTATTTTTTGATGAGTCATAATGAGTCATACTTTTTTTTTTAAATTTTTTTTCAAATTTTTTTTTTGGGGGGTACCCTCCACCCACGCAATTTTTTTTTGAAATTTATTTTTTGATGAGTCATCATACATTTTTTTTTGTAAATTTTTTTTTTCAAATTTTTTTTGGGTTACCCTCCACCCACGCAATTTTTTTTTGAAATTTATTTTTTGATGAGTCATAATGAGTCATACTTTTTTTTTAAATTTTTTTTTTTCAAATTTTTTTTGGGGGTACCCACCACGCAATTTTTTTTTGAAATTTATTTTTTTGATGAGTCATACTGAGTCATACTTTTTTTTGTAAATTTTTTTTTAAAATTTTTTTTTTGGGGGGGTACCCTCCACCATACGCAATTTTTCTTGAAATTTATTTTTTGATGAGTCCATTGAATGAAGATTCCATGGTTTTATAGAGACTTATAACATATTGAACTTATAACATTTATTTTCTAAAGTCTTACTGGGTTATATGGATTCACATTGATGTTTCTATAGGATTTTTAGAAGGTCTTTATATGGTATCTGGTGGGTATCTATAAGGTTTTATATGATATTATGGAGTATGTATAGGGTTTCATATGGTATGTATAGAGTAATTATAGAGTTTTATATGGTTTTATATAGTATTTTTTCAGGTGATTATAATGTTTAATATATATATGCAAAACCCTATAGCCACTAAATACATATACAAAAACCCTATAGATTCATTAAATATACACAAAATCATATAAAAAAACATAAATTGCAACCATCCCTTAAAATTTTACAAAAATTGCAACCATCTCATAAAAATACATAAAAATTTACAAAAATTACAACCATCTTACATAAGTTACCTAAAAATTGCAACCATCTCAAAAATTAACAAAATTGCAAGATTTTCAAATTCCCATGTAAACATAGAAAAAAAGATACAAAAAATTGCATAGATGCCAAGGAAATATAAAGATTTACTAGAAGTATATGAACATTTTTTTTTGAAGAATTTTACTTGAAGTCATTGAAAGTTATTTTTATTTTACTAGAAGTTATAGAAATTTCAACTCAATACATGTAATAAATCTAAAAAAAGTCAATTTAAATAACACAGAAAAACCTATAGTGACATTAAATTTACATTGGAAAACTAAATAGAGTTAATAAAATCATAATAAGTATAGTCTTGTTAAATATTCTCATTACATACATTTAATTACATTTAATAAACTCTATATAGCCATTAAATACATACAAAATATAATATACATATATAACCCTATAAATCTATTGAAATACATATAATATCCCTATGACCGTTGAAATACATAAAATATCCTTATGAAATTCCTGTATGTCTACTGAAATCATTATTGAAATACATATAAATCTATTGAAGTACATATAAATAAATATGATATCCTATAATATACTTATAATATCTCTATGTTTATTGAAAATAAATATAAAATATCCTTATAATATCCTTATAATCTCTATGTGACTAATGAAATACATATAAAATACCATATAAAATACACATGTTTAATAAAATATCCTTATAAAAATTAAAAATCATGAATCATACCAATTTTCTTTTTCTATTCCTACCTCAATAAATTTGTACATTTCATAAAAATAATATTTTTCAAAAATTCATATTGCAAGTCACTCAAAAAGTGGGGAGAAGTCTAGGACAAAATCTTTGAAACTTTATATTGTCACCAATATTCAAAATTAAAATTTTTAATATCACCATAAATCTTTATTTAATTTTCTTAATTTTCAACATTTTAAGATTTTTTAAAATCTAAAATTTTGAATAAATTTATCAAACTATGTTAAATTAATTCAAAAAATATTTTCACTTTTTAAAATTTTCTAATACATTTAAGATAAATGCATGCGTGCAATACAGATGCAATTTTTAGTACTATGATAAATTAATTCAAAAATATTTTCACTTTTTAAAATTTCTTTTTGATTCTTACTAATAAAATATTACATTACGGTAAAAATAATCATTTTTCAAAATTCATTTATGAAGTTACCTAAAAACCAAAATTATCAAAATATGTTAAATTAATTCAAAAATATTTTCACTTTTTAAAATTTTCTTTTTTGATTCTTACTAATAAAAATATCTACATTACGGTAAAAATAATCATTTTTCAAAATTCGTTTGGGAAGTTACCTAAAAAACCATAAAATTATACCGACCATATAATTTGTAATTAAGCTTCAAGTAGCTTACCATAAAATTAGAATGCTTATTCCAATAATTTAAGCATAAAATTTCATTTAAAAAGCTTAAAATTACCTTAAAATTCTAATTTTCATAAATTCTAATTTTAATACTTTAATATTTTATATTATCATTTTCATATTATCGCGCTTCATTTTAAATTTGGAAATTTGTCATACCTACTTTAAATGGAAATTTCTATTAAAGCTTAATGATATAGCTTATTAAATTATGACAGAAAAATTCTAATTCATCTAATTTATATTACGAAAAAATATTTTTACTAAATCTTTTATCATTTCATAGAAAAAAATTCTAAACTCTTTCCAAAAATATTTTCACTTTTTCAAATTTTCTTTACTTATTTCATCTAATTAGAATATTTACATTACGGTAAAAATAATCATTTTCAAAAATTCTCATTCAAAGTTGCTCAAAAACATGAGGAACAAGAACTTTGGAACCTTATATCGTCACCAATATTCAAATTAAATTTTTTTAATTTCACCATAAATCCTTATTTATTTTCTCAATTTTTCAACATTTTAAAATTTTCTAAAATCTAAATTTTTTTTTTTAATTTTTCACTCAAAAATCTGAAAAATTCGAAAAAAAAATTTTTTTTATTTTCAACAATTTATTTTTTGTGCAC